>SNQJ01S0043815.1:35017-50170 GCA_010110895.2 Picea sitchensis
TATAGGTTATGAGGAATAAATATTATAAGAGTTATGGGTTATAAGGGTTACTAGATAGGGGTTATAGTGGTTGGACATTTCTTTGCTTGGGAAAGTGGCATTTTGTGCATATATAGGTGTTAAATGAGATGGGTCAACATGTGTGCATTGGCCTTCGGTAATTTGTAAAGTGGTTGGATTTCAATTTTTAATCATTCACATTCAATAACTAATGAAAGGTAGTTGTTGGCCACATGACTTGTTTAGTGTGTTATTTAGTGTGTTAGTGCTAAGACAACTTGCATTGTTAATGTCTCTATTAGTGTTGATTCAATGGATATAATGTATTATAATTGTATTTATTTTCCTATGCTAGTGTTATGTCATATAAACAATGGTGATAAACAAGTTGATTGTTGGGTTCATCTGACATTTAACTAATGGTCATCAGTAAGGAAGTCTACTTTCAAGTTCACATTCCATATCTACTTAGTAACATGTGAGTTGTAGAGTTGTTTTTATAGGTTGCAAAGCATAGGGAAAACCTTGAGTACTTTCCCTCATTTTGAGGATGTTACCTAGGGTAAACCCTAGAATCTTCAGGGCATAAGGCTCGTCAAAAAACAAGGTTCGAAGCCATTACAATAATATGCTTGTTAAGGCTTGCAGGGGTGGGGTCTAGTGGCCAACAAACGTACTGCTAAGGCATTCGTGATGTTAAGCAGGTCACGAGTTCAAACCTCGTCTTATTTGGAAGCCAAGCTTGCAGGCAGTGTGGTCCTCCCTAGGGGTTATAAGGCAGCTAGCAGGGATTCGACCCCATGTCACGCGGCAACCATATACCACCATAGTTACCAATTCCCCTAGATACAAAAAAAAAATAATATGCTTGTTAAAAGATCAACTTGTCACTTGCGGGAATTGAACCTGAGTGGGGAGGATAACAATCATTCCTCCCAAACTCCCAAGCTAAACCCAATTGACTATCAGTTGTAGTGTTTGTCCATGCTAGTTTTCAATTATTCATTGGTCAATGATTTTCAATCCTCTATGCATTACTAGAGGATTGAAAATATGTCAACAAAATTTCTACTTGTTGATAGATTATTGGGAAAAAATGTGTTTGGGACCTAACCTCCCTAACCCTTCACATAGATAGAATAATATATTTTCCATGTAATAAAGGCCGACATTAGTTAATAAGACCTATTTAATAAATGTGAACAAGTCAATGTAAGAAGACCTAATAGAAGCTTCTTCTTCTAGAGATATCTTCCTCTAGAATGTTCTTTAGAAGATAGAATTAGTATAAATAAGAGCAGGAGGCATGAGAAAGCCTTGTATTGAGATTTATTGTAATATAGATTTGTTTTGTTGGAGTTTACCCCCTCGAAGAGGCAAGTGAACATTGTTTTATTTCAATAAAGGTATTATTGTTGGTGTTTCTATTCTCAATGTTTTACTGTTCCATTGTTATTTGTTGAATATTTTTGGTTATGCATATTACATTACATTTGGTACCTTATAAGTGGTATCAGAGAACTTTCCTCAGCAGGAATTGTGGGTTAAGTTTTTCCAGGGTAGAGATGTGTACTATCCGCGTCTTTAAAGAACAAAGATATGGTGTTCAGTGGGTAAACCTGCAGTGGGGAAGAATACATGCATGAAATACAGATGGTTTCATGGGGTTACCTAGAAACCAAAATTTCACCTTGTTGGAAACATCTATAACCCTTGTTGGTACACCTCGATTAATATTGCATCAGATAAAATCTGTACACTGCCATCACTCCTACATACCAGTAGGTATATCAGGAGTACCCTAGGCCTCTTGAAAGCATCCATAGATCAATTGATCAGTCTCCTGACTGTTATAGTTCCACCAAGAAAACACTCGGGAAGATACTCTCTAATACCTAGGTAATCGTGTAGTACGAATAAGGGTACAGTCGAGCCTCCTTAGTTGGTGGCCTGAGATATTGGTCCAAGTACTATTGTTTGATCCTACATGTATATCAAAGAGCTATAACACATGGAAAAACCTTGTCCATAGGAACCCTGGAAACCCTAACCTGGCGGGAACATACCAAAAAATGAACATAAAGGATATTTTGGTGATGCAACCTTGCCTCTTGCATTCTAGTTGAAAAATTACTACACATTTTTCTTGTTAAGAATTTGGGCGTTTCGACAATGCAGTATTATTCAGGTTGGAGTATAACTCTACAGGAGTAAAAAAAAAGTCTAGGTCCTGCTTGCACCCTTATTTGAGACCTATCCCATTGGATTCCCCCGTTCGCCCTGATCATTGTGATACCTATCAGTTTTAATAATGTTTTCCCCATGGACCTATTGCCTTCCTGACACCCTTATTTCCCACTTATCCCATTAGATTCCTCTCATTTCCCTGATCGTAGTGTTATATATCGCTTATCTTCTTTTTTTTTTCCATGGGCCCACCCCTCATCCCCAAATGGATCCCACTTGACAAGATGAAACCAATCAAAAACTACATTCTAACATTTCTACCACTCATTCCAAAGTGGATCACATTTAGGGAGAGCTCAATGGACAAATAAACAAACTCCACTCTAGTCTCAAACAATTCATGAAACAATACCAAGGTCCTTCCTCCTCTGGACCAAACCCCCACGTTAAAGGTGTTGATTGTTCCAATCCTATGAACTTTCATTCCAATCGTGACCCCTATCTTCCCAGAGTTGAGGTGAACACATTTTATGGCTCGGATCCAACACCTTGGGTCACTTAGATGGAACATTATTTTTCCTTGCATAACATTACTGATGACTTGACCAAGCTTCTTTATGGATTTCTATATTTGGATCCAGAATGATGGAAATGGTGGCAATGACATAGAAATGCACGACAAGGGTATGTTTCTTGGACAAATTTTGTTGTTGATCTATATTAACACTTTGACAAAGACACTCACAATATGTCATTTGACTAAGTTGAAATAACCTAGAATAGTGGAAGATTTTATAGATGTCTTTGAGCACTTGGATTTCTAAAATAAGGGTATGACTGGTGCCTTCTTCCAGGAATGTTTCATCAGTGGCCTCACGGATGAAATCTGAGCTGAAGTCCTCATCGCTCACCCCTAGACTTAGTTTGAAGCAACTAAACATTCCAAGGAAGCACAACATGTCATCTTTTCCCCATATATATATATATATATATATATAATTTTATTCCCCACCCTCGACCCACCAATCCTTCCCCTCTGACCACTCATATCAAGTTTGAAAAATTAACATGGGCGAAAATGGTTGAATGCCAAATCAAGGTTCTTTTCTAAAATTGTGATGATAAATAATTTCATAGGCACAAGTATAAAGCATGTAAAATTTTAATGGCCATTTCAGAGGATGTTGAGGTTTCACCTGAGGCAACACTACCCCAAGCCGATGATATTCCTTCACCCTATGACCCTCCCAAAGTTGAACCATTGATTTCATTGAATTCTCTCACTAGTGTTTTTGTTCCCCAAACCTCAAATTGATTGGTTACATTAAGCACGGGAAAGTCATCATCCTAGTTGACAGTGGCAGCACCCATAATTCCATTCATTGTTTCCTTTCCTAAGAAATAAATTGGTATATATGTGTTGTCAACAATTTTAAAATCTTGATTTACTTCCATGAAATGTGGGGGGATTTGTGAAAATGTGCGCCTACAAATTGGTTAGTATAACCTAAAATCTCACATGTTTTATATTGGCACGGGTGGTTGTGACATTGTTCTTGGTGTTGAATGGTTATTCACTCTCAACCCAATAATCATGGATTTTATGGATTTAACCATGCAATTCCAATAGGAAGGACAAAAGTATAAATTCCAAGGCATTATTGGAAGCTCTCTGGAGATCGTCAGTTCCCACCGCATGGCAAATTTACTCAAAAAAGGTCATTCTGGAATCATTTCCCAACTCCATTTCATTCAAGAAGTTTAGACACTCTCTGTGCACTCGACCTCCAATCTATGCTTTCCCAACATCACATTGTTTTCCCAGTACCAACCCCTATTCTTCCCATGTAATCATGGTCCTGAAGAAGGAAGGAACTTGGTGCATGTGCCTTGATTTTCATGCCCTCAACAAACTTACCGTCAAGGAAAAATTTCTCATTTCTGTCATAGATGACCTTCTAGATGAACTCAGTGGGGCTCAATACTTCACCAAACTTGACCTATGTTATGGATACCACCATATACATATGAAATAGGAAGACATTCCCAAGAATGCATTTTGCACTCATGAGGGCCACTATGATTTCTTGACCATGCCCCTTGGTCTCTGTAATTCCCCCTCCACTTTTCAAAGTCTCATGAATCATGTATTTCATCCTTTCCTATGTCAGCTTGTGTTCATTTTCTTTGATGATATTCTCATCTATAGTAAAACATGGCAAGCCTATCTCATGCATGTGGATCAAGTTCTCCATCTCTTCTCCATGCACGAACTTTTCCTCAAATAGTCTAAATGTGCTTTTGGTGTCTCTAAAATTGAGTATCTGGGTCATATTGTTGGCAAGGATTGTGTAAGGGTGGATCCTAAGAAAATTGAAGTTATGCAGAATTGGCCTCGCCCTAAAAATATTAAAATTTTGCATGGTTTCCTGGGTTTAACGATTTATTATCACAAGTTTTTTTCATAATTATGGAAAAATTATGGCTCCCCTAACAGTTCTCCTTAAAAATACTTCTTTTAGTTGGACTCTAGTAGTTGACCAATCCTTCCAAGCCTTGAAAGAATCTATGTGCACTACTTCTGTAATAGCCCTACCTGACTTCACCAAGACCTTTGTTTTTGAATGTGATGCATTAGGGAGAGGAATAGTGGCAGTCCTCATGCAAGATGGATGACCTTTAGCTTTCACCAACAAACATTTGTTGATTCGACATTTGGACCAATCAATATACGAAAATAAATTGTTGGTTATTTTCCATGCAATATATCTCTAGAGCCCCTATATGTTGTGATGATGCTTCCAAATTAAAATGGATCATCAAAGCCTCAAGTACTTCCTAGAACAATGAATTTCATCCTTGGAGAAACAAAAATAAGTTACCAAGATGTTTGGATATGATTATGAGATCATTTACAAGAAGGGAAAAGAAAATATGGTGGCGGATGCTCTTTCCAAGAAATATGAAGAAGAAGGGTCCCTCTTTTTCCTCTCCTTCATTGTCATAGAATGGATTCAGGTTGTTCTTTAGGAATGGTTGCACGACCGAAAAATATCTAGCCTAATCCAAAAACTGTAACAGGATCCCCAAAATGCTATAGGGTACTCTTGGCACAATGAAGAGTTTCACTATAAAGGTCGCATGTATTTAAGAAAACAGTCGACCCTTAAATACACGATGCTCTCTGAGTTTCATGTTTCACCTACAGTTGGGAATTCAGGTTTTACCAAAACTTATTAATTAGTCAAATGTTATTTCTTTTGGGATGGTATGAAAAAGGACATCTGCACCTTTATGGCTGATTGTGATACCTGTCAACGCAATAAGGGACATATTATCAAAACTCCTGGCACACTCCAACCATTTCCACTTCCTCTTACTATTTGGAATGATATTTCTATGGATTTCATTGTTGGATTTCCCAAATCAAGCAATAAGTCATTCGTCATGGTGGTAGTGGATAATATTTCCAAATATGCTCAATTTTGTGCTCTTCAACACCCGTTCACAACATCCACAGTGGCTCAAATATTTATGGATAATATCTTCAAACTCCATGGCATTCCTCATTCTATCATTTCTGACTATGATCCAACTTTTACCAGCAATTTATAGTAAGATTTATTCAGGATCCTAGTAGCCCAATTGCATCTCAACACAACCTATCATCCCCATACTGATGGCCAAACAGAAGCAGTCGAAAAGTGTTTGGAAACATATTTGAGGTGTTTTGTGTCCAACATAAAATATCAGTGGGTTTAGTGGTTACCCATAGTTGAATGGTGGTACAACTCCTCTTACCATATTTCCACTCATGTGACTCCAATTGAAGTAGTATACGGACAAAAGGCACCATTAGTTCTCCCATACATGTCAGTTGTCTCCAAGGTTCAAGAGGTTGACAACAATCTTGCAGTCTGCATGACCATTCTTCATACTGTCAAAGAACATTTGGTCATAACTCAGAAACACATGAAGCACTAGGAAGATCAGGGTCATTTTGAACGTCAATTTGTTGAAGGGGACAAGGTGTTTATCCATCTACAACCATACAAGAAAACTTCACTAAAATCCCAATAGTTTTATAAACTTTACCCCAAATTTTATTTTCCTTATACTATTCTCAAATGAGTGGGGCTAGTGGCCTATCAGTTAGCTTTTCCTAATCACTCCAGGCTACATCATGTTTTTCATGTCTCATGCTTGAAGAAAGTGATTGGCACCAAGTGTCGCGCCCATAATAGTCTACGATATTTGGATGAAGAAGGCTCCATTTGGTTGCAGCCATAAGCTGTATTGGACCAGTGCGATTTTCGTCTTCATCGGCGCATCATCCACAGAATCTTAGTTCAATGGAAGGATACTCCACCAGAAGATGCCAACTAGGAGTTGGCTACCATACTACAACAATTTCCTCATCTCAAGCCTTAAGGACAAGGATTTTTTCAAGGGGGAGGGAATGTTCGGGACCTAACCTTCCAAACGCCTCACATAGATAGAATAATATATTTTCCATGTTAAAATCTGACATTAGTTAATAATGCCTATTTAATAAATGTGAACAAGTCAATGTAAGAAGACAAAATAGAAGCTTCTGCTTCTAGAAAGATCTTCCTCTAGAATGTTCTTTAGAAGATATAATTAGCATAAATAAGAGTAGGAGGTTTTGTAACATAGATTAAATTCTAGGTGGAATTCAAAAATTTTAATACAAACATTTTTCAACTTTATATTAGATATTTTAAAGACTTTCCCTCGTTCGTATTTTAATTTTAGTATTAATTTCATATCTGATTAATTTTTCTTTTTATCCTTTTTTTTTTTNCTAGAAAGATCTTCCTCTAGAATGTTCTTTATAAGATAGAATTAGCATAAATAAGAGTAGGAGGTTTTGTAACATAGATTAAATTCTAGGTGGAATTCAAAAATTTTAATACAGACATTTTTCAACTTTATATTAGATATTTTAAAGACTTTCCCTCATTCGTATTTTAATTTTAGTATTAATTTCATATTTGATTAATTTTTCTTTTTATCCTTTTTTTTTTTTGGTAAAGATTGATTGTATATTAAAATTTTAGACTTTATATTAAAATGTTAAATAGTTTAATATATTAGTTATTGTAAATAATTTTAACTATATATTAATTATTACAATGTATAGTTTTATATTGTTAAATGTATTTGAATATTAATAAAGTTACATAATCTTTTATATATAATTGTATATATTAAGTTTTATAATTTATATTTTAATTTATAATTAAATGTTATATATTTTAATTTATAATTAAATGTTAGTTGAATCTATATACTTAAATAATAAAATTTGTTTTATTTACATGTCAAATCGGGGTGCAATCTCAAATCAACAGATGTAATTAATTATCGCATTTCCTTACACATTCAAATCTTGCACCTGTAATTCATTTCAAAACTGTTGCTTGGTCAGAGTGAGCAACCAATATTTTAAATATATTTTGAGGGAGCCCCCTCTGGCTATAAGGGCCATATTATAGTATAAAGATTGGTTCAAAATAGTCTTTGCATGTTCCTAACACCCGGGAACAATCTCAATATAAAACATTTTTTGGTGTCGTTGTCAGGGACGAAGTTGAGTCCATTTTCCTTGGGAGTACGAAAAATATCATCACTGGTTCTTGACGGTGAACAAGATTCAGACACACATAGGTTGTTTCAGTTTTCACATGGTGACTCCATGATCTAAAAAAACCACCATGATCTTCACCAATGATTCCTTTGTGATTTCAATCAGATTCCTAGACTCAAACTTTAAGTGAGCCCTGTTGAAAAAAATGAAGAATTGTTTCAAAATGATCAAGTATCAAATGGCAAGCTTCTTTCCATAAATTTTTTATTTTCTATTTGGTTATTTCCTGCTATTTATTTTACAGTTAAAAAAAAATTCTATTATTTTTCAGAGGATCATAAGTTTAAAGCCTCATCTCTTTCTTTTGAAAAAGAAATCCTAATTTCCTCTTGTATTCATAAAGCATAAATTTTTGGTTCATTGTTATCCTCTGAAAGTAATTGTAATCCTCTTGTATCATTTTCTTTTGAGATGTTTCTTGATCATAACGTACATATTCCT
The DNA here is from genome assembly GCA_010110895.2 of Picea sitchensis. Classification (NCBI taxonomy): domain Eukaryota; kingdom Viridiplantae; phylum Streptophyta; class Pinopsida; order Pinales; family Pinaceae; genus Picea; species Picea sitchensis. The sequence continues at coordinate 43,317 of SNQJ01S0043815.1, forward strand.
ACTCTTCCAGAGAATAGTCATTCTTGTACATCAGTTAGGAATAAAATTAATATGCCAATTCCTTTAGTTTCTAATCTATCTTGTGATCAATCTACAAAGAATCATCCAAAGGATTTAAATGGGTATAAACCTCTCAAATTGCCATTAGTTCTTTATGATTTACCTCCTAAATTTTTCAAATACATTCCTTTATTCAATGGAGAATATGATATTACAACAGAAAGGGGCATGACATCCTTTGAACATTTCACAGATTGTTTAGATATTCAATAAGAGGATGCTTTTATCAGGTTATTCACTTAGTCATTAGTAGGAGAAGTAAAAAGATGGTTTAGAAACTTATTAGTTGAATCAATTGATTCTTGGACTGATTTTAATGATGTTTTCATGCACAAGTGGGATGAGAGGAAATATCATCATCAATATCTTTCTAGGTTTTATGCTACAAAAAGAAGGAATGATGAAACCGTCACAAAATTCAACAGAAGATTTGAAAATGCTTATCACAATTTTCCTATTGAAATTTGTCCTTCTAAATATGTTGTCAAGGTATATTATGTATTAGCATAGCATCCTAATATATATTTTTCCTCAGAGAAAGGAATTCCTCCACTTTGCAACAAATGTTTATAGATGTTGAAGAAATTGAAAACAATCTATGGGCTTGTGGGATGTTGCCTAATCAAATATAGGAGAATCTGAATGTTGAAGAGAAGAAAGAAGAAGATGAACATGAAGGGTTATACATGCATATTTCATTTCAACATCAGGTAAATGATTGTGAAATGGATTTTTGCATTAATTTCTTTAGTGATTTTCATAGTGGGGAAAATGAATTTACTAATTATGAATTTGAACAAGAGAGACGTTATGAATATATTCATGAAAATTTTCAACATGATCAATTTTTTTTCTATTTTTATATTCAGATAAATTAAATATTCATCAACATGTATATGATAGATATGAATCATAAACAAAATTTTATATTGAAGATGAACATATTTCTAAAATACCATCTTTAACAATTTTTTATGTTGAACCAATTTATGATGAATATGAGGACTTTGATGAGGAGATAACAAGATTTGAAGGGATTCATAGAAGTATAATGCAACTAATTTACATATTTACTTTTGAAACAAATACATATAAAGGGGAAAGAAAAAGTTGAGATGTTTGAACACAATGTAAACAACTTACTCTTAAGAAATATAGCATTAACAATACCCAAAATTTTCTTGCACATTTTTTTTAAGGATAAGATATAAAGACAATGAAAAAAATGCAAGTAAAACTTTGGATATGAAAAGTAAATGAGCATAATTTATAATTTGCGATAGTTTGAAGAAAAACATTTCTACTACTTGCTATTGCCTATCCATGTACAAGGACAAGAACAAATTATTGCCTGTCCATGTACATGGACAGGCCCGAATTCATTCCTTGGCATCCATTTTTAAAGAGATTTTGGAGTTTATTAGACAAAAGAAGCGATTTTAATTTTTTGTTCTCTATGAAAATATAATGAGAGAGTCTGTCCATGTACACGGACAGGACGAGATTTATTTGTCACTCCCGAGACTATCCATATGTTCTTCTCCTCATCCATGTAAGTTTATAATGATAGTAAGATGGTATTTCACAAATTACTCTGTTTATTTTCTAGAAAAACCACCACTCTAAAACCTCAATTTCATACCCCTCCAAACATGAATTTAGTTGCAGACTCTTAGTAGACATGATCTTTATTATTGGACCCTAAATTAATGTATATAGTTAATGAAATATCCATTGGATAGTAACTTGATTTGGCTTTTTGATAGATCTATCCCTTTTCCAGTTCCATTTAAAATCCTAATATTGTAAACACTATAAATGAATTTTGTTAACAATTCATATTCTTTGAAATCATGATTAAGTTACATACTATAATCATACCTCATGTCATTATTGAAAACAATATATATATGTATGTATGTATGTATGTATGTATCAAATCTAGAAAACCCTACCCTGCATGAATCATTTTCATTGCAGCTGAAATGATCGCACCAGAGTAGCTAGGCAGAACCAATACACGATGGCAGTTGATCGCATAGGATGAATTTAGAAGGGGGGGGGGAAACCCCCCTCGTACCGAAATTCTACTGCCAATGACAAAGAATTACTGCGAGCCAAGCAACCTACATTTGAGTCGTCGCCACACGTGAGAGATCAGATCTTAGACAAGGAGCAAGTATTCAACAAAGCAATGGATGTTGAGCCAAGCACGTCTCATACAAAGGCATATCGAGGATGGGAACCAGGGAAATTCATTTTCCAATCTGATAAACCTCCACGGTATACCATAATTTCAACCAGGGTTGGGGAACACACCCAATTCATGAGGGAGCACACGCTCATAGGCAAGTTTCTTGGTCTTTGGCCTTTAGAATGAGACCTCATGAGATGGATCAAAGACTAGTGGAACCCTAGGGGAGATTATAAAGTGTAGCTAAGCTCCAAGGGGTTTTTCACGATCATCCTTTACAGTCAGAAAGATAAGGATATAATTTTTGATAAGGGTCCATACTTCTACAACTCAGTCGGGTTATTCCTTCGATTCTAGACTGACTGCTTCAGCCTAGAGAAATAATATTTCACAATGGATCCAGTCTAGATACATCTATACTCCTTACCACAATAATTTTGGATGGAGGAAATCCTAATGGGTATAGGGAATACGGTGGGAAGATATGTCAAATATTCAGAATCCACAAAGTAGATAAAATACACTTCCTATGCTCGAATATGTGTCTACATGGACATATCAAAGAATTTATTAGCATCAGTAAACCTGGAATATTAGGATGAGGATTTGAACCAAACAATGTATTATGAGCACATTCTTTTCCATTGTAGGAAGTGCCATGAACATGGTCACCTTTACCACGACTATCCCTTGAATTCCCATAATTTAAAATCAGGAGAGGGGAAACAAAAGGATGGCTTCACCATGGTCACAAGAAGGAAACAAAATCCACCTAGAAAACAAACTCAAGAAAATGCTCAGAAAATCCCCACCAAAAACTCCTATGACATTATTAACCAATTCCCAGGGGAAGAGAAGGTTGAAGATTCTCACAAAAAAGACAATCAGGAAAAGGATAAGGGTAAAGATAACCACCAAATGAAACCAGGCAAAGAAAAAAACCAAGACACAATCCCAGCATGCAATCCATATATGGACAAGCCAGAGGAAAGTGGGGGTACTCTAATCCATATTAATGACCAAGATCTAGCGGACATAAATCTAGATAAACTTGAAGAAGCCTTCAATAGAAAGGATTTTCAAACCATCACAGTGGAACCACTCAGAAAGGTACATAAAGTATTCATTGAATCCATGACAAGATCTACCTCATGACTAGGGATCTACCTAGACCCATCCACTAAGCTCAAACAAACCTCCCGTGAAAGCAAGAGACGAGGGTGAAAATCTACCCAACAACTCATCAAGGAAGTGGGCAATTATATGTTCAATTCAGGGCAGATCCAAAGACTCACAGAGGGATATCTCCATTCACCTCATAACTCATCATGATGAAGATCGTAACATGGAATATCAGAGGGCTCAATGGAAGATACAAGAAGGCGAATCTTCAAGACTATATTCGTGTTGAGAATCCATACATTCTTCTTTTACAGGAAACAAAATGTTTCGGAGAAGAAGCTGAAGACATTTTTTGGCGTTGTTGGTGAGTCTATGATTCCATTCACATGGAATCCAATGGAGTGGAAGGAGGCCTGGAAATCTTATGGAACCTATCTACAGTCATAATATATCAACCCTTTTCAACGGTTGGCATGCTTACGACTCGTTTCAAAGTCATAGGGTCAACCAAAGAAGGCATGATCACGAGCACGTATGGGCCTCAAAGCGCTTAGGATAAAGAACTGTTTTTGAAGAGAATAGCCACTATAAAATAACTATTGGGTTCGTCTAATTGGTTGTTGGGAGGTGATTTCAATATCATCCTAATATTGGAGGAAAAGACAGGAGGAACCAAGCGGCTTGATCAAGATAGTGGTAAGTTCTAAGCCCTCATAGATCAACTTGATTTAATAGATATAGAAACTAGAAATGGAATCTTCACCTGGTCCAATCACAGATCTAGACATCAACATGTAGCTTACATATTGGACTATTTCCTCATTTTAGAAAACTTGTTGTTGGAGGATCCCATCATTGAATCCAACATCCTCCCAAAACCAGGCTCAGATCACTAGCCAGTATCGCTCTGTCTTGATACTGGAGCCAGGACCAAACTCAAACCCTTCTGATTTGAGAACTTCTGGCTTACTCACCCAGACTTTCAAAATCTTTCATAATCCTGGTAGGCACAAGAAGAAATAGACCATGGCACTTTCATGTACAAATTCCAGCAAATACTTCAAAAATTTAAAGCACAACTAAAGAGTTGGAATAAGAATGTATTTGGGAACATTCTGCAAAGAATGAAGGAAATTGAGCAATGCCTGGAAACGTTGCAAAATATCTTCATTAATGGGGACATAATGACAACCTCAATGAGGGAAGAGGAGGCACTCAAGGCAGAACTGGAAGAGAGGAAGGAACAAGAGGAAATACTCTAGAGGCAGAAATCCAGAGCATAGTGGCTTAAAGAGGGATACAATAACACCAAGTTCTTTCATCGATCCATGGTACACTAAAGATACATCAACAAAATCACCCAAATGGAGTATTCCCATGGAAATCCCATCAGGGACCACGACAAAATAGCAGAGGAACTTACCAACTACTACAAAGATCTCCTAACAGAACCCATCGAAGACAGAATGCCAACGATCCACAAAATCACTAGGCACATACCCTCCCTAGTCACACATGAATAGAATGAAGCCCTAGCAAGGCCCATCACCCAAGAGTAGGTGGACCAAGTCGTTAAATCAATTCCCCCAAGTAAAGCTCCAGGTCAAAATCGCTTCACGAAAAACTTCTTCCATTATTATTGGCCAATGATCAGAGAAGACATCTAGCAAGTGGTGGAGGAATCAAGAACTTCAGGGAAAGTTCTCTCAGCCTTCAATGCCACTTTCCTCATGCTCATCCCAAAGTAAGAAAGGGTAACACATCCTAAGCAATATAGAACGATAACACTCTGCAATGTTATCTACTAGATTTTCACTAAGGTCAGTTCCATGCATCTCAAACCAATTATGTCATGCATCATCTCCAAATAGAAAGTTGGCTATGTGGAAGGAAGAAAAATCATGGAAAATGTCATCCTAGCCCATGAAGTCATACACTCACTGAAAACAACAAGGACTCTAGGTATGCTCATCAAACTCAACCTTTCCAAAGATTTTGACAAAATTAATTGGTAATACATGCGCTCCCTCCTTGAGGCCTTTGATGTCCATAGTCTCCGGGTGACTTGGATCATGAGGCTCTCTTTCTCAGCTTTATTCTCTATCTTAGTAAACGAAGTGCCCTTCCATATTTTCTCTCCCTCCAAAGGTATTCGGAAAGGGGACCCCCTCTCCCCCTTTCTCTTTGTTATATTGGTGGAACTAGGACTAGGGCACTACCTCAAGGCCTTAGTTGAGGAGAGTTCCCTCAAAGGCCTACCTCTTCACAACATCCATCCTGCCCCCTCTCATGGCCAATTTGTTGAAGAAACCCTTCTTATGAACACACCAACATCCCAAGAAGCCACCAAGCTCAAGTCAATCCTAACATACTTCGTTGAAGCTTCGGGAATGGCCTTAAACCTTGATAAATCACAGCTCTATTTCTTCAACACCCCAGTGGCTATTCAAAACCACATATAATGACTTATGGGTGTCCCCAAGAGCTCCCTTCTGTCCAATTATCTAGGAGTTCCCCTCATGGGAGTGACCGCTCGTAATATCTCCTGGGACAATACACTGCTCTCCATCTCCAACAGGCTCAGTAACTGGACCTTTAGATCACTTAACCTTGCATCTCAACTGGTTCTTTTAAAATATGTTCTTCAAGATAAGCCAACCTACCTCTTCACTTATCTAGAAACACCCCAGTCTATCATCAGGGCCATTAGAAACGTCCAACACAGCTTTTTGTGGCATGGGAATCACCAAAACAAAAAATGGGCGTTGGTAGGATGGGACAAAATCTGCAGACCTAAATCCTTAGGGGGACTAGGGAACATAGATCCAGGGAAAATCAACCAAGTAATGGGGGAAAAACTTTGGTGGCGTTAGCTCAAGCACCCCACAGAATTCCGGGAAAGAATATGGAAAAGAAAATATGCGCCCACTACCAGAGAAGAGCATCTAATTAGATTCAACGATCAAGTTCAAGGATCCAATATCGGGAAAACGACCTGGAACAACCGAATGCTCATACATAAACATGTTTTCTAGAAGATCTGGAATGGAGAACACTCCATGTTCTAGCAAGACTCCTAGCAACAAAAACTGCCTCTAACCACTATTGTAGACCTCATCCCTCTACATCAACAAATGTAGTTCGTGGAATCCCTACATGTAAAGGATCTATGGAAAGAAAATGATCGGCATGTGTAATGTCCCCACTTTGGGACATCATCACAGGGCAGGGACTTATGATGACCAGAGTATCCAGATGGATGTTATAGCGAGTACAAGGGTATTTGAGAGGCATTGTGGGGTCCAGTTGGCATTTATCATCATATTCCATCATTCTGAGCCATTCCGCACAGGTTGGCTTTGGTTTTGTTCCATTCCGACGATTTCCATGATTTTGACTATTTTGAGCTATAAGTTAATTAAAATCACTAAAGAGGGCATTTTGGGCACATTACTTGGAGGAACCTCTCAGTGTAATA
>SNQJ01S0043815.1:50180-63939 GCA_010110895.2 Picea sitchensis
AGATGACATGTTGTGCTTCCTTGGAATGTTTAGTTGCTTCAAACTAAGTCTATGGGTGAGCAATGAGGACTTCAGCTCAGATTTCATCCGTGAAGCCACTGATGAAACATTCCTGGAAGAAGGCACCAATCATACCCTTATTCTAGAAAGCCAAGTGCTCAAAGACATCTATAAAATCTTCCACTATTTCAGGTTGTTTCAACTCAGTCAAATGACATATTGTGGGTGTCTTTGTCAAAGTGTTAATATAGATCAACAACAAAATTTGTCCAAGAAACATACCCTTGTCGTGCATTTCTATGCCATTGCCACCATTTCCGTCATTCTGGATCCAAATATAGAAATCCATAAAGAAGATTGGTCAAGTCATCAGTAATGTTATGCAAGGAAAAATAATGTTCCATCTAAGTTACCCAAGGTGTTGGATCCTAGCCATAAAATGTGTTCACCTCAACTCTGGGAAGATAGGGGTCACGATTGGAATGAAATTTCATAGGATTGGAACAATCAACACCTTTAATGTGGGGGTTTGGTCCAGAGGAGGAAGGACCTTGGTATTGTTTCATGAATTGTTTGAGACCGGAGTGGAGTTTGTCTATTCGTTCATTGAGCTCTCCCTAAATGTGATCCACTTTAGAATGAGTGGTAGAAATTTTAGAATACAGTTTCTGATTGGTTTAATCTTGTCGAGTGGGATCCATTTGGGGATGAGGGGTAGGCCCATGGAAAAAAAAGAAGATAAGCGATATATAACACTACGATCAGGGAAACGAGAGGAATCTAATGGGATAAGTGGGAAATAAGGTTTTCAGGAAGGCGATAGGTCCATGGGGAAAACATGATTAAAACTGATAGGTATCACAATGATCAGGGCGAAAGGGGGAATCCAATGGGATAGGTCTCAAATAAGGGTGCAAGCAGGACCTAGACTTTTTTTTTTTACTCCTATAGAGTTATACTCCAACCTGAATAATACTGCAGTGTCAAAATGCCCAAATTCTTAACAAGAAAAATGTGTAGTAATTTTTCAACTAGAATGCAAGAGGCAAGGTTGCATGACCAAAATATCCTTTATGTTCATTTTCTGGTATGTTCCCCCCAGGTTAGGGTTTCCAAGGTTCCTATGGACAAGGTTTTTCCATGTGTTATAGCTCTTTGATATACATGTAGGATCAAACAATAGTACTTGGACCAATATCTTAGGCCAACAACTAAGGAGGCTTGACTGTACCCTTAGTCGTACTACTCGATTACCTAGGTACTAGAGAGTATCTTCTTGAGTGTTTTCTTGGTGGAACTATAACAGTCAGGAGACTGATCAATTGATCTATGGATGCTTTCAAGAGGCCTTGGGTACTCCTGATATACCTACTGGTATGTGGGAGTGATGGCAGTGTATAGATTTTATCCGATGCAATATTAATCAAGGGGTACCAACAAGGGTTATAGATGTTTCCAACAAGGTGAAATGTTGGTTTCTAGGTAACCCCATGAAACCATATGTACTTCCTGCATGTATTCTTCCCCACTGCAGGTTTACCCACTGAACACCATATCTTTGTTCTTTAAAGATGTGGATAGTACACATCTCTACCTTGGAAAAACTTAACCCACAATTCCTGCTGAGGAAAGTGCTCTAATACCACTTATAAGGTACCAAATATAATGTAATATGCATAACCAGAAATATTCAACAAATAACAATGGAACAATAAAACATTGAGAATAGAAACACCAACAATAATACCTTTATTGAAATAAAACAATGTTCACTTGCCTCTTCGAGGGGGTAAACTCCAACAAAACAAATCTATATTACAATAAATCTCAATACAAGGCTTTCTCATGCCTCCTACTCTTATTTATACTAATTCTATCTTCTAAAGAACATTCTAGAGGAAGATATCTCTAGAAGCGGAAGCTTCTATTAGGTCTTCTTACATTGACTTGTTCACATTTATTAAATAGGTCTTATTAACTAATGTCGTCCTTTATTACATGGAAAATATATTATTCTATCTATGTGAAGGGTTAGGGAGGTTAGGTCCCTAACACATTTTTTTCCAATAATCTATCAACAAGTAGAAATTTTGTTGACATATTTTCAATCCTCTAGTAATGCATAGAGGATTGAAAATCATTGACCAATGAATAATTGAAAACTAGCATGGACAAACACTACAAATGATTGTCAATTGGGTTTAGCTTGGGAGTTTGGGAGGAATGATTGTTATCCTCCCCACTCAGGTTCAATTCCCGCAAGTGACATGTTGATCTTTTAACAAACATATTCTTTTTTTTTTTGTATCTAGGGGAATTGGTAACTGCGGTGGTATACGGTTGCCATGTGACATGGGCTCGAATCCCTGCCGGCTGCCTTATAACCCTTAGGGAGGACCACACCGCTTGCAAGCCTGGCTTCCAGATAAGACAGGGTTTGAACTCGTGACCCGCTTAACATCACGAACGCCTTAGCAGTATGTCTAATGACCACTAGACCCCACCCCTGCGAGCCTTAACAAGCATATTATTGTAATGGCTTCGAACCTTGTTTTTTGACGAGCCTTATGCCTTGAAGATTCTAGGGTTTACCCTAGGTAACATCCTCAAAATCAGGGAAAGTACTCAAGGTTTTCCCTAGGCTTTGCAACCTATAAAAACAACTCTACAACTCACATGTTACTAAGTAGATATGGAATGTGAACTTGAAAGTAGACTTCCTTACTGATGACCATTAGTTAAATGGCAGATGAACCCAACAATCAACTTGTTTATCACCATTGTTTATATGACATAACACTAGCATAGGAAAATAAATACAATTATAATACATTATATCCATTGAACCAACACTAATAGAGACATTAACAATGCAAGTTGTCTTAGCACTGACACACTAAATAACACACTAAACAAGTCATGTGGCCAACAACTACCTTTCATTAGTTATTGAGTGTGAATGATTAAAAATTGAAATCCAACCACTTTACAAATTACCAAAGGCCAATGCTCACATGTTGACCCATCTCATTTAACACCTATATATGCACAAAATGCCACTTTCCCAAGCAAAGAAATGTCCAACCACTATAACCCCTATCTAGTAACCCTTATAACCCATAACTCTTATAATATTTATTCCTCATAACCTATAACCCCTGCATCATAGAACCTCGTAACCCATATAACCCCTATCCCCTGACACATATAATTACTGACCCCCATACTGCTAAATCCATGACCCTTATATCATAGTCATAAAACTCTAAACCATTAAAAACCCTACCCACTACAATCCCTAATCCCTATTACCACTAGCCATTATAACTTTCAACCCCTATATCCCCTATATCCTCTATGACTCCTACCTAACACCTAATGACTATATTCCCCAACACTTATATCCCATACCCCTATAACCCTAACTCCTTACATTTAAACAATATAAACATTAGCCCAATAATACTTAACTCTTAAATATTATAACTTCTATAACCCCTAATTCTAATACTTATAATCCCTAATCCATATCAAAACTAAACCCTTAGCCCAAACACATAATCCCTATAGCTTCTATAGATCCTAATTGTTATCATCCATTAACGCCAAAATCCCAAAATCCCTAAACCATATAGAACCTAACCTATAACCCATATTATCATTAATCCCTAATCACAATAAGCCCTAATCAGTAAGTATTATAACCTTTAAGTCCTACAACATTTAATCCCTAATCCATTACTTGTATGACCTCTAACTTATATAAACCCTTACTCCAAACCCACATTTACCTCTATAAACCCTAATTAGTGATCCTTATAACCTAAACTCCTTACTCCTTATAACCCGATATAACTAAATCCAAACCCCTAACTTTAATCACCCTTATCCCCAAATCCTCATAATCCCAACCCTTATCACCCTTAACCTATGTAACTCTTAACAACTATAACACCAATACCTATAACAGTGAACCCCTAACACACTAAAACTAAAAATCATATAGCTCATAATCCATAACCATATCACAACTAAACGACTTACCATTATAACAAACAAGCAAAAGAATCACCCACTTTTGTGTTTTTACCTAACTCCAATTATGGCTTTATATTATATATATATGGGGTTCTATTTTTGCAAAGGGAGATGTTTGAATGCCATTTATGTCTATAATTTTTGTTGCAAACATATTAATTCTTCTCCTTCAAGTCGCTTGGTAATAGTTTTTTATACGTAGATATCTAACGCACGATGACTCTAGAAATTAGAGCAATTGACTCTTTATGAAAACATTATTATTCATCATCCATTTATGTGGTTGGTCAAAAATTTATTTGCATTATTGTTTAAATGCACATAATAATTCTATATTACTATACAAAACTAATTGCAATTTGGCTTCTCTAATCTCTATTCTTTTCCCTACCTCAACCCTATTCTTTTATTTTTATTATTATATTTTTTTAATATAGGAAAAAATGCATAGACTTTATCACTTCAATTATTTAACACTACATTTTTAAAATCATTAAAATATAATATTATAGGTTTAATAACAAAACAATTGATCTAAAAATGTAAGTTTTCATAGTTAGACATAATGTTAAGAATGTTTTTAGATAAGAACTATGTATTTGATTTTGAAACGTCTAATATTTCAAGTGTACACTCCAATCATCACTAAAAACAACAAAAAGATAAAAAATAGAGAAACAAATATCGAAATATATATTAAGTAGTAAAAAATGAAATAATAACTAATGAAAACAATCAATAAATTAGTTAAAATTATAAAAATAAAAGTATTTAATCTCTATCTCCATTATCATATCTTTATCTCTATCATTTTAAATTATATAATATCATAACCATAATATATATTCTCTAATTCCCCTTTCATATCTTTTCTTTAGTTTTTTCCCAATACATTACATTATATATATAATATTATATTATATTATCCTCCTTCATCATTAGGTTTATCTTCTCTTTCTTATTATCACATTATAATAATAAAATATAATAATACATCACAATACATTACCTTAATACATTTTTATATTATATTATTATAATATATCATTATTCTATAGCATTATAACAATATTATTATAATACATCATTAAACACATCTTGATCATTATTAATTGACATTTCTAACTTTCTTGGTTTCTTCTTTTTTGTTGACTAATCTTAACTCATCATCGTTAAATATTATTAAATATTATAATTATTGTTTCCATCCTCTCCTCCTTCAACGACTATTTTATAAAAATTGTTAAATACATTTACTTTTATAATCTCAACGTGTTTATTGATTATTTTCATTAATTATTATTCAACGATCATCTTCATTTCCTCCTGCTTAATACATACTTCAACATTCTTTTTCTTATTTTCGAGCTTTTGGTTGTCCCTTTTTTTTCTTCAAGAAAATTTCGCTTTATATTATTCAAAATATAAATTGTTCACAAAAAGATATCATTTCACAGATGTCAACATCTAGGATGCCCCAAAAAAGACATATATCAATATCTCATGGTCTACATGACTATCATGGCAGCGCACCTCCAATTTTTTTTTAAAACCAAACTTACAAGGGACAGAACAATCCCAAAACTGCCTGAAAAGTATAAAAGCAAACTTCCTATACCTAAGTGCAAGAGGATCTACACACCAAAACATTCATCATGATATAACTCTATAATAATAATAAAAAAAGATCAAGACCAACCCCTTAATAGAAATTTAAAAATTGTAGTGGTCCTTCATAACCCTCTTCACACATATAATATATAATCTTCCCTGAAACTTGTTGAAACACACGTTTCAACAGACCATCCACAATAGTATTACCTTCCGTGTAAACGAAGTACATAATTCTTATACATAAACTTCTTAACAAAACAATTAATGTATCTAAGTTATTTGCATCATAAACAAATATTTGAGAAGTGAACTTTGAAATCATTAACCTATAATACCATGAAATTATTGAAAAGTCGATGCTATTTGAATTGTGGACCCCGCTGCGATCCCATGTGTGATTCCAAATATGTTTCAATTTTAGGTGGTTTCCTTGAAAAAAATTATATGAAGAAATTGGAAATCTAAAACGCTTTTCTCATCATTGGTTGCATGGCCTAATTGGAATGAGAACCAATGGAATAAGAAAGAAATGAGAGAATCATGTGGTGGATGTATGTAGTTACAAAAGTATTACTCAATCTGATTTGGAGTGTATTTTGGTATAATGCACATCAAGGTGGGTTCACCAGTCATGTCAAGACATATTTCAATGTTATCAATCCATTTACCATATTGTCATGAATGGATAGAGGTTTGTTGGGCAGGCTTTGTCATCGTCCATGTTGCACATGTGGAGTCATTGTCATCGTTTGTATGCATGAAAGGCTTCCAAAGATCAAACCTATTTTAGATAATGACCAATGAAAGGCTTCCTTACTTTTGGTATTGTCAATTCCTTGTCTTTTCTAGCAGAAGGCTATCCGTGTCCTTTTTATTCTAGGCCTAAGGTAATCTATGTGGGAATTGCTTGACCTCTATTTATTTTAATTCTACTTTTCAAATTATGAACACCATAAAACTAAAAGTGGTGTGGATGTTGTCTTTGTCTCATGTTCTTATTTGATACCTTGAGGCTTTTTTGGTTATCCATAATTTCAATTAAATCTAGTACATATATTAATCGACTTCATGTTACTAGCTATATTGAACGCATTCGATGAGCTCTTTTTTTGCCTTTGGCCTTGGGTCCATGGAGGCCAAATGTTCGCATGGGAGAAGAGTTGCTTTTAATGGTTTATTTTGTGTGATGAAATTTTCTTTAACATTATAATGGCGGGCTAATATTTTCTCCTTATTTTGTGATGTTTATAAATCATGCTAATGCAACATCTTTTTTACTTATCATAGTAAAAACAACCTCAAACTTTTATTCTAGATAACCACAATTCAGTGTGATAAAAAACAACCTCAAACTTTTATTCTAGATAACCACACTAAGTGTGGTAAAAAATAACCTCAAACTTTTATTCTAGATAACCACAATTCAGTGTAGATTGAAACATACAAATTCATATCCCATAACTTAATTCGATATCCCAAATACTTGAGGACCCTTGTTTATTGTTTCACCCCAGCCTTTAATTTCTATCCAAATTTGGCCATAGAAAATCACTCTCTTGCCTCATAACAATTGTTTGTGCCTGTTTAGAGTAGAAATTACAATATTCTAAATACATTACATAACAATAATGTAAATTTGTTCTACCTTGGATTTTAATACCATTTATTGTATTAATTTTCTTTGAATGTGCATAAATTGAATTATTTATTTGTTATTTATTGTACATTATTTAGTTTCTCTGCAAACCTTTGCAAATTTTTTTTACTTTTTTTCACCACCACTTGGATATGAATATAACATATTGTTCCATGATCAAAATCCATCACGTGGTTATTTTGAATCGATTTTGTCATATAATCACACAACACTAAAAAAATATTTACTTGTTACAAAACTCTTCTATGGTTGTAAGCTCCAACCCTAAAATATTCAATTAGACATTATATGCAATGTCTTAGTTTATACGAACTTGGTTGCTATAAAAATGTGAATTATCCTTCAAAAATAGAACTAGTGCATGTTGATATTGTCAATAAACATGGTCAACTAATAATAAGTGTCAATGTTGGAAATAATATCATATCCCATTTCATTCCATAGTTGATGTGTGGCATGAGTGTATGCATGAAAAAAATTATCTTTCGATTGAGGACCACATCTGAATGAGGGGATGCAATGTACTATATAATGCTCAATCAAAACTCCACCATTGAGTAGATCCTTAGAGTTTGAAACAATCACCACCTTACACTAGACATCACCATATTTGAGCTCATTGCATCAAACACCACATACCTTGTTGGATTTTTTAGTGCCATTATCACTTTAATCATTAAACAAAAATCAATATGAAATATTTCTAAAACATAGACAATATGAGCAAAGTACAACAACAATAAGTCTTCTACTCTCTACGTTGCCATTGGTTTTGTCCATGTCTATGTATTTTATCTCTTCTTTTCAAGTATATCTTATATTCCATCTTCGATCCTAAGCCAATAAAATTGTTTGCATGCCTCTCAAATATAGATGAACCACTCATACAAAGACCTCTACTTCCAAGTACAAGAACAATTGACATGGAATGGTGCTTGTTCAAGAATATTGCACATAATGTCCTGTAGGGAAGTTCCATATTGCACATCAAATATTCAAATTGCATTCAACTACTTAGTGATAATAAGACAAAACAAAACCTGTATTTTTCTTTCCAACACTACTATTCATGCTATAAGATTTTTTTCTAGCAATCTTTCTTCCATTGTTGTCTCACTTCTAGCTATATATGATTGTTTGTTTCATTATGTAAGATATTATTGACTAACAAAAGTTATTTTTACATGTATATTGAAGGTATGTTAAAAGTGAAGAAAAATTTCGTGTAACCCTTTTAACCATTCTGCACCACTAGTAAGCATCTAATCCCAACCTCTTTTCTTCTATTAGATGATATTTCCCATAATTATGATTTCCAAGAAAACAAACCATACTCTTATGTTCATAGCTTGGAATGTAAAATAGAAAAAATGGTTTAAAGGTCAATTGCACATTATGCAAGTCATTATTGCAAGAAATATGTACAAAGTTAACAAAAATCTCTTACAAGCAATACCATAAGGACATTGCCCTCACATTTTTAGAGCTTAGAGACTTTCATGTACAAGGGGGATTTAAAGTTCTTGTCGATGACATTGTTGTCACATTTAGAAATTCTTAACAATCTTCCTCGCTTTTCCTTCTCTAAATCGAAGATTGTTCTATAAACAATGTTCCTTTTTTTCCCAAATATATTTCTGGACAAGTACTATGTTGGCCACTATATTTTGTAAAGAAATTTTGGTTATCTACTACAAGGACTACAACATGATTGAATTTATTTTTCAATTAGTCATATAGGCTTTTCAATGCCTTTTAAATGAATCTGTTTTTTTGAATCTCAAAGTTTTGTTTGGTTAAAAGCACTAACATTTAGTTATGATAAATAAATTTCTTTACAATCTCTTCTTCTCCACTATAAAGTGTGGGCATGAGGATAGAATACATTCTTCATCCATGAAAAAAAATTCTATTTGGAAATGTGTCTATTTGCATGTAATATATTTTCTCGTTGTTTCTGGTTGGTAAAACTTTGGACAAAGGTGTTCTTTGTGAAATCTTTATCCATATTTATAGACAATACTTATTTTTAGTTCCACTGACAAGAAATGATTTTATTTTTATTTCCGTGAAGTGATCTTGGGAGTGTTATACCTGAAATTAGTTCCACTGACAAGAAATGATTTTATTTTTATTGTCGTGAAGTGATATTGAGAGTGTTATGCCTGAAATGTGGTTATTTAGTTCTTGATGACAAGACGTCTCCTACGTCCGTCCACAAGATCGCTCAATTTCTTTGTGAGCCTAAGCGACTCCTTGGATTCCCCAAATGTAATCTCTGCTAAAAACTGACCTAGTCCACAGGTCCTTTCTTCTTTCCTCATGGCCTCTTCATGAGCCGTGAACAATTTCCCCACAGGAAACTGTTATCGGACTTCAGGGTTTCTGACTTTCTGCTGTCGAAAGTTTCTCACCCCTCCAATCCCCGATCACCGATACACCCTTTTCATGCACTAGCCCTCCTGGCTAGGTTCCTAGTCCATAGGACCAGAATTCATAAGACCACAGCCTTATATCTTCCTATCGGGGTTTCGGACTTTTCGATGCCAAAAATGCAACGTCCTCTGGGTCCACGATCCTCCAATTCCCGACGTTCTTTAACCTCAGCTAGCCCTCCTAGCTCAGCCTATGGTCCATGTGACCATCACCCCATGACCACAACCTTACCCCTCGTCGGGGTTTCAGGGTTTGCGATGCCAAAATCCATACGCCTACGGGATTCCCGACTCATCCAAATCCCGACTCTCCATTGCACTGACAGCTAGCTTACACTATGTCGCCTTCCTTAGATCTGATGTGCTGACAGTTGTTCCCCACTGATCGGGGCTTCACGTTTCGCAATTCCAAAGTGCGCAAGAAACTTGTCCACGGGATCACCGATATCCCGATGAACCAAACTCCGGTGGACGACTTCCTTGTCGGGGTTTCTCCCGATGGCACTAATGGCTGCCACACGTCCCTTCTCTGATGGACGGTCTCGATCTCTCCGGGATTTCAAGACTTTCGATGCCCCGTTCCCTTCGACCTTGGGAACTCTGATTTCCTGATAGTCAATATGTCGATGATCGCTCGATCCCCGCCATGTGTCCTCCGCTAACGGACAGTTGTGATTTCTTCCCAATCTTGGAAGAATTTCACGTTCTCAAAGGCTTCAACCCTTGCGCTCTCTCCTCTGCGAGCTCTACAACCTTGAGCCTTGTCGTGCATTCTCCACGACGCTATTCCTTCTGAGCTTGTTCTTCTCGAATCCTTAGAGGATTCCGACGTCTGGGCTCCTGCAGAGTCTTCTCATGCACACGCTGGTGCTATCTCTTCTGAGCTTCGGCAACCACTTAGACCCCTAAGGGATTTTGTCCTTATTCTCCCTCAGATGGAGAAATTGACGCCTTCCTGGCTGTCCTTCGCTCAAGAAATCTCTTGCTGAGTCTTTTTGGGTGTTAAGTAACCTAGTGAAGATCCCTCAGTGGATTCTTCTCTTAAACCCATAACTCAAAGAGTTCTCTTCACTTATGTGCCTGTCTACACACTTATTCGATGCCCTCCTGAAAGAGTTCCTCTTTCACAGAATGTTCAGCAGTTTTGTCTTCTTCTCATGTGCACCTATGCACCTGCTCGATGCCCTCCTGGCAGAGCTCACACAGAATCCTCAATGATTCTGGTTTCTTCTTCTAACTCTTAGTAGAGTTCTCCCTTCAATGCACTGCAGCGCATACGCTCAATGCCCACTTGGAAAAGCTCTCACAGAATCCTCAACTGAATTCTGTCTGCAACTGTGTCTTCTCCCACACAGTCTTACCTCCTGAGGTGTTCAACAACCTCATAGGTCTTCTTCCTCTGAGTTGTTGACTTCAGTCCTGTGCCGCAACACGTCTTTGTCTGAACCCCGTAGTGTTCAGAAGTGCAACCTCTGTGCACGGCTCTCAGAACCCGCAACGTTCTGCCACCCCCTCCTGGTGTGAAGCCTCAAAGACCTTCACCTGAAATCAAAACAGACTCCCTGCAAATGCACAACTACAACATACATTCACATCATAAAAGGAACACTCGCAGACATCCATATAACACAGAACATGTGCAGGAAAAACTGCTCTGTTATATTAACAATGGCAATGCCTGTAATTACAAGGTGTTCCTGAGCTCTCTTTGACTCTCCTCTTCTCTCCTATCTCATCTAACTCGTCTAACTACAAAATGAGATATCAAAATCTCTTTTACCTGAGGGGCTCAATCGAGCGCTTCCCTCCAGAATTTACCTACCCTAATAAATTACATTCAATGGTTGTCTAGTCTAGCGCCTGGATCTAGATCTCAGTTGATCTTGGCATTAAAGACGATCTACGTAACGCCTGTTCAAAGGCACGACTTCTATGGCTCACCAGCCTAAGCATTTAATTACATTGAAATTCAAATTTGAATGAGGACTGCGCCTCTCTCCTTGCGTGCGATTTGAATTCGCTGGCGTGGCTGGCTGGCTGGTTGGCTGACGTGGAGAGATGCTCCTGCATCAAACTCCTCAGCTGCAAAATCATGAGCTCCTGATCATGCGCTTCCCCTCTAAGCTATTGGAAATCCTCCCGGATCCCAAATAAGTCTTTGGAGCTTCCCATCTGCTCCATTCTGCTGCTTCTACTGCTTCTGTTGCGCTGTTTCTGCTTCGTTCCTTCTGCTTAGCTGCTCCTCGCTAGAAGTCTCTGCTGACCCTAACATCATCCTTCTGATCTCTTCGATCACTTCATCCAGCTGCCCCAGTGGCTGGCTCTGTTCATGCAGTCTCCTCAACTGCAAAATTTTTTGGCACATGAGAAGATCACGATGATCTCCCATGCCTCCTCCGTCCGTTTCCAACTTCACCTGTTGGATGTGCACGCCCTACACTTTTACCCTCTCTTCCAGGGCTTCAACCTGTTTCCACAGATCAACAAAACAAACGCTGTCTACCCCTTCTTCCTCTGCTTCTGCAATCTCCCCTGTTGCAGTTTTTTCAGCTTCCTGGCTGAAAATATTGAGCCATTCCTCAGAATGCTCATCATCCTCTTCTGCTTCTTTTTTTATTAGCTCCCATGCTACAACTCCCTCATCTTCCTGGATGAAAGCGTTGAGACACTCCTCCGAATGCTCATTCTCTTTTCCTTATTCTGTTTGGGCAGCTCCCAAAGTCTGCTCCAACTCTTCTTCTTTTCTGACAGTCATCGTCAGCTGTGATTGTTCTGCTGTTGTTGCTGCACCATCTGCAACACAGATTTCTGCCTCCTCCTGGGCAAATGGTAGGAATATCCCAATTCCCCCAATCATCAAAAGATCATCCTGATCTTTCACCTCTGTCAGCTCCCCTGGCTGATCTACTTCCATCTTTGAGCTCACCTACTCTGTCAGCTCCCCTGGTTTATTCCAACTCACTTATGAGTTTACGAGACCCACAGATAGTCTCATATACTCATCCCTGCCCACCTGGAAATATGGTATTCATCCACTGCTCTCCTGGCAGACTATGAGATCAACTGATCCCATCTTCATCAGCAACCCCTGCTGAATTGAACTCTCCTATGAGTCCACGAGACTTTCAGACAATCTCATATTTTCATCTCTGCCCACCTGGAAGTTTAATATGCTTCCGTTGCCCTCCTGGCAGTCTTCGAGATTCCACAACGATCCCATTTTATTGCCCAGCTGGCATTGTGAAATTCCCTGGCTGTCCTCCTGACAGTCCATGAGATCCCACAGTGATCTCAATTCATTGCCCTCCTGGCAATCTGGAATTTCCTCTCTGCCCTCATGGCAGTTCTTGAGATCCTCAACTGATCCCAATTCATTCTCATCATCATCGAGACCTCTCCAAGTCTCTGGTTTACATACCTCAAACACCCTGTTAACAACCTTCGCTGTCTTCTGGCCATCAATTCCCTGACTGGCCATTTTTCTTTTGGCTTCTTTCATGGGCCATTCATACACCCATCTCGGCTCCTTATCCTGCCGTATCTTCAATTCGAGCCTCACCATTTCTCTCTTTATATATGCGAGCTCTTCATCCATGTCTTCTTGGCTCCATAGCTCTCTCCTCCCAGCATACCTACGGCCTTCAGTAGCCATGTTGTTGTCTCTGTTTGCTCTCCTAGCAGTCCTGCTGCTGTCACTCTGCACTAAGAGTTCTACCAGCTTCATCGTCCTCCTACAGTCTTCCTGACTATCTTTCAGACTGTTGCCTCCCTGCAAACAAATCCTTACAGAGTCTCCAACGCTCTGTCTTCCTTTTTCCTCTTCTGTCTGCAATATACAAACATAATCCTGCTCTTATACCACTTGATGACAAGACGTCTCCTACGTCCGTCCACAGGATCACTCAATTTCTCTGTGAGCTTAAGCGGCTCCTTGGATTCCCCAAATGGAATCTCTGCTAAAAACTGACCCAGTCCACAGGTCCTTTCTTCTTTCCTCACGGCCTTTGCATGAGCC
>SNQJ01S0043815.1:63949-82432 GCA_010110895.2 Picea sitchensis
CCAATAGTCAATATGTTGATGATCGCTCGATCCCCACCACGTGTCCTCCGCTAACAGATGGCTGTGATTTCTTCCCGATCTTGGAAGAATTTCACGTTCTCAAAGGCTTCGACCCTTGCGCTCTTTCCTCTACGAGCTCTACAACCTTGAGCCTCATCGTGCGTTCTCCACGACGCTATTCCTTTTGAGATTGTTCTTCTCGAATCCTTAGAGGATTCCGACGTCTGCACTCATGTATAGTCTTCTCATGCACACGCTGGTGCTACCTCTTCTGAGCTTCGACAACCACTCAGACCCCTAAGGGATTTTTTCCTTCTTCTCCCTCAGATGGAGAAATTGACGCCTTCCTGGCTGTCCTTCGCTCAAGAATTCTCTTGCTAAGTCTTTTTGGGTGTTCAGTAACCCAGTGAAGATCCCTCAGTGGATTCTTCTCTTAAACCCAGAACTCAAAGAGTTCTCTTCACTTCTGTGCCTGTCTGCACACTTACTCGATGCCCTCCTGGCATAGTTCCTCTTTCACAGAACGTTCAATAGTTTTGTCTTCTTCTCCTTTGCACCTATNCCTCCTAGCAGAGCTCACACAGAATCCTCAATGATTCTGGTTTCTTCTTCTAACTCTTAGCAGAGTTCTCCCTTCAATGCACCGCAACGCATATGCTCAATGCCCACTTGGAAGAGCTCTCACATAATCCTCAACTGAATTCTATCTACAACTGTGTCTTCTCCCACACAGTCTTACCTCCTGAGGTGTTCAACAACCTCACAGGTCTTCTTCCTCTGAGTTGTTGACTTTAGTCCTGTGCCGCAACACGTCTTTGTCTGAACCCCGCAGTGTTCAGAAGTGCAACCTCTGTGCACGGCTCTCAGAACCCGCAACATTCTGCCACACCCTCCTGGTGTGAAGCCTCAAATACCTTCACCTGGAATCAAAACAGACTCCCTACAAATGCACAACTACAACATACATTCACAGCATAAAAGGAACACTCACAGACATCCATATAACACAGAACATGTGCAGGAAAAACTACTATGTTATATTAACAATGGCAATGCCTGTAATTACAAGGTGTTCCTGATCTCTCTCTGGCTCTCCTCTTCTCTCCTATCTCATCTAACTCATCTAACTACAAAATGAGATATCAAAATCTCTTTTACCTGAGGGGCTCAATCGAGCAGTTCCCTCTAGAATTTACCTACCCTAATAAATTACATTCAATGGTTGTCTAGTCCATCACCTGGATCTATATCTCAGTCGATCTTGGCATTAAAGCTGATCTACCTAATGCTTGTTCAAAGGCACGGCTTCTATGGCTCACCAGCCTAAGCATTTAATTACATTGAAATTCAAATTTGAATGAGGACTGCGCCTCTCTCCTTGCGTGCGATTTGAATTCACTAGCGTGGCCGGCTGGCTAGCTGGCTGTCTGGAGAGATGCTCCTGCATCAGTTCTCATCCTCAAATACATGGGATTAGGGAACATATACATTTCCTAATCATGGTTGTGAGATTCATAAAATAATAGTATTGGGATACAATGCTATTTTTTAAATTAAAAAGAGATATGTGATTGATGGATATTATTTGTATGATGTAGCATGATGTGTTTATTTTGTTATCAATGTATCTCTATCTTGTGTAGTCTTATTATTAATGCTTTTAAACAATAGTACACCTCCACCTCCATATTAGGCCCTCTTTTGGTTAGTTGGACTTGGCATTTTTCTAGAGGCATGTATTGATATTTTTCTAGGTGTAGCATGCTAGGATCTTAAGCACATAAAATGATCACAAACCACATATTCAATAAAGCCATTATACTTCATTAATAAAAATCTTAAGTTACTGAAACACAATGCAATGATCCTTTTATGAGAGGATCAACTCTTGTCCACTTGCCTCTTCAAGGGGAAAACCTCCCAATGAGATAGAATTCAATAAATGATTCATAAGGGGGACTTCATCCTTATTTATAGCTAGTTAGCAAACACTAACCATAATCAAACTCTAATTACCTAGTGGACCTTCATTAATGAGGCCACATTATATTTATTCAATGCTAACTACCTAATATGTTGTATTTAATAATAAATATAATTATCAACCTAATTCACATTACATCAAATACCACCATACTTATCCTATTCTTAAATCTAATGGGCCCATATGACCCTATTACCCCCCTAAGGAACATCCCACCATTACGTCCCCCTTTGAGAAGCATTCTCCTTGCTTGCACCTACATAAGGAGTACTTCATCCTTATTTTCAGCTACCTAGCAAACCTTAACCATAATCATAACCAAATGATAACTACCTGCTAGGACTTCTTTAGTGAGGCCATATTACAATTATTTAATGCTAAATACTTAGTGGGACTTATTTAATAATGGACCTTAGAGTCAACATTATATTAATTGGCCACCATACATGATCTAATAGGCCCATAGGTACCTATTATACCCTTACGGAGGATCCCACCTGTAATACCCCTAGGTCGAACCCCAAGTTGTAAATTTACATATAGGATGGTGAGCCAAGATATTTTGGACCTGAGCGACATTGTAAATATGCTTGAGGTCAGAGTACCTGTTTGGTTACAAGGATGGAGAGCCAGAATTATAAAAAGACAACGAGCTTATCTTTGTAATATGTAATCACTCTGATTATTAATAAAATACATTATTGTTGCAGACCAACTAAACAATAAGAGTATGGGGGGATAAAACTCCACAAGAGGAAAGGGAGGGGGATAAAGGAATTAAGAGAGGGGATTAAGCTAGGGGGATAAGCCAAGGAATATAATAAAATATTCCTTAAATATTCCAAGCTTAAGTTTTGATATGTTGATGTTTTATCCTAAGTCTTGGAGAGGGACAAATTTCCAAGAGAGAGAAAGTGTTTATTCTTGTGCCACTTGTCATGTTGTTTGTAGGCATTCTTATGTTGGAGAATTAGTTTGTTTGAGGATTCTCTACATCATTCTACCATTTTCATTCTGGGAGGAAGGGAACCTTAGAATCTTGCCATCTGTACCTTATGGACATCACCATTTTTCGTACCTATATGGGGAAAGATTTGGGGAGCGACTAGTAACAAGGAAACCTAGATCTTGGGGCTGAGAAAGTGGGTTTTCAAGCATGTGTTCATCTAAAGAGGAAGGTTGTTAGACCCATAAGTAGTCCCTCTAGTGAGATAATTATTGAATATTGTTTGTCAGTGTGCTGGGAAATTAGTTGTAAATCTCTGAGACTTTATGTCCATCTATTGCTAAATCCCTTGAAGGGAAGTGGGATAGTTGAAGGAATGTTAAGAAGAGAAGGGGTACACTTCCTGGGGTGGTACATGCATGTGGGAAATGGGAAGCTATAGGATAGTTGCAACAATGGGCACCTTAACCTGAGATTTATTGTGCTAATTAGAGCTTACTCTAGTTTAGGAAGTCTTCCCTAGTAGATTTTCTAGCCTTAGATGGGGGTGACCTGCTGCTGAGAATTTATGAGCATTAGAGTCTATGGCTGGGAGGAATGTTTAAGGTCTACACACAGTTGGTTATTTACCATTAAAATATATGTGTTCTTATTATATTTTTTTATGCCAATTACTATGTGTATGCTATGTTAATTATGTATGTTTAAAATGTACATATTTATGCATGAATTATTTCTATTGGAACTGCATATTGTAGCATATGTAGGGAATCTTAGGTAATGATTGCATCAGATCTAATTTGATTTGTTGGTAATGAGAAACAATACATTGTGATATCAAATCCATAAATTTGGGCAGAATTCAAAGAAATTTGAAAATTCAGTTGTGAAAGAAGTCAATTTTTGTGTAGCATGGCCCAACCTAGGTGGTTGGAGACGTTAAAAAGTGGTATCAGAGACATAGGTTCAATACTGAGCTTGCATGGCCCAACTAACATAACACTAGAGATATAAGTTGCATAAATTTAAATTTCAAAGAATGTCTCTGATATGTTTGACAAAAGTATCCCTATGAAATTGGGAAATAATCCATGGGGAATTTGAGAAATTCAGCACTGGGGTTAAAAATACCTAATTCTAAATCTCAAATTGGGAATTTTCAACCTGTAACTGAGAAAAATTCATAAATTGTAGAGGGCCCATGGTGAAATTGGGAAAAATCCCCAACAATGCAGTAGGAATTCATGGGAAATTCAATGAGGAAGAGTCAAATTTCATATACAAGAGTCAAATTGACGTATGTAGGGATGGAATTGGCTGTATTAAGCTTGGATTTAGAACTACAATGGAGATCAAGCCAATAATTTTGAATTGGGGAATTTTAAAAAAATGGAAAAAATTGGGTACTTTTCTGTACGGTGACATCAACATGATGGGGGGGCACATGTCAGCTGACATGGTAGAAGAATGATGTGTACTTTCACGGTGGAAGAGGGTATGTGATAAGGAGTTGCATGGCAGGGCGCCTGGATGTTCTGCGAAACCTTGAATCCATAACTATGGTGAGAGTTCAAGAATTGACTAAGTAAAGGAATGGATTGATCAGACGGAGAAGGTCGAGAGTACATGAATAAATAAGGAAATGTGCACAAACCCAGATACCTATGGCGAAGTTTCAAAATTTGACTAAGTGTCAAGACATCATGGAGCACGATGAGATCATGAAATTTGATTAAGTGTCAATACTTTGCGGGTGTGATGGGTATGGCAGAGAAGTAGTGTAACATTTCGCGGAGTGTGATAAATCTCAAGAATTTGTCTAAGTGTAAAGTGGACACAACTAAACACGACGGTGCATTTTGGAGGAGGCGAAATTTGTAACGAGAGAAAAATTGACTCATGAACTTGCGATAAAACGAAAAGTTTTCTAAGTATTGGAAATATACAAGGGAAGATTCGTGAAAGACTTAACACATTTGCAAGTCAACTTAGGTGTGAAATGAAGGTGGAAGAATGTGACGGTTCATTTCTTAGGCCGAAAAATAGTAACAAGAGTGGATAATGTGATTATGAACCCACAACGAACTCAATAAAAGTTTCTAAGTGTGGGTGAAATGTTTTGACGACTGAGATCAAATTTGAAGGAATGATTGAACGATTGCTAAGCATTGAAGCTATGTTTCTTGTGCTAATGGATATTTCTTCCCTTTCCCATGCTATCAATAAGTTTCTGCTCAAAACTCAGAACTTAGCATGAGCATAATCGTGGGAAAGGTCATGGACAAAGGAGTCCATGTATTCACTCAAAAATGTAAAAAAAGACATTGAGATTCACAAGAAATCAGAAATAATATTTCTGGTGCATTTGAAGAGAAGAATGATGCACAAAGTGGTGGATTTTTTAAATTATTCTTGTCTTGCAAATCATGTTGCATGCACAGTTTTCAAAATGAAGCACAAATAGAACCAAGTAGAATTCAACAGAGAGATTTGAGATTAGAGGGATGGAATATGCACAAAGAAGTTACAACTATGAAGATGAAGTCATAATGTTTGGTATAAGCATGGGTAATGCAAGGATAGAATCCAATGAACATGGGGAAGGAAGAGATGAGAACGTGAATTTGGTGGAGCCTATAAAGGGTCTGCAAAGAGATGTGAAAAGCTATAATGTTGATAATGAGAATCTTATGAATGCTAAAGAATACCAATATGGATTCAACATCAAGATGTTGCAGAGATTGGACAAAATAGAGAAGAAAATGGATAAGGAAACACAATCAAGAAAGTTAAAGAGCCACATATCTCAATATAAAATAAGAGGATCTACAAGTGTTGGTAGGAACCATCATCACTCACCAAGGAAGTCAGTTAGAAGAGCACAGAGTAGTCCAAGATTATCTCCTGCTAGGAAGCATAAGAGGCGGCTTGGAGTGGATGAGTTGCAAGGATAAATGAACAAGATTAAACCTCCTACCTTTGATGATGAACACAAGAAATATGAGGATGTCGAGACTTGGTTTTGGGGCATGAGGAGATACTTTTAGTTACACAATTATTCCTCATAGGAAGAAGGACGAATTTTCATTTACCAGCTAAATGGAAAAACATCAATGTGGTGGGACCAACTTTTGTAAGTACAACACATTAATGAGAAGAAGATCAATTGGAATCATTTCAAGAAGTACTTCCAGAAGAAATACTTGACCAAGCGTTATTATGATAGGAAGATGAAGGATTTCTTTGAACTCAAACTGTTATGTCCTTAGACGAGTATGAAAGGTTATTTTTAGAACTGTTGAAGTATGTTGACTTCATCAAATATGAACAGGTCAAGATTCAAAGTTTTATGAGTGGGATGCCATCAATATTCAGTGACAATATATAATATGATGATCCTAAGACTTTGGATGAAGCAATAAGGAGAGCCAAGTGCCTCTATGATCAACATAGAGGAAGACCAAACTTCCACAAGGCTTGGGAAGATAAGAAGAAGGGTAAGATGGAGAAAAGGAAGAAGGGGAACAAGCCCCCATTATTGAGAAATAATTCTCAAGGGAAGCCAACTAAAAATGAGTCCATGATTTCAAAAACATTCGGAAAAATACCAAGACAACAACCTATGAAATTTTGGGGTTGCGAGGGAGATCACATGTATAGAGATTTCCCTCATAGAGGTGAAAAAATAAGGATTATTCACAATGTACAACATGATGATATAGTTGAGGACATGGGCAAAAGCATGCCAAGGATCCATGCAGCCCTGGAAAACATGTAAGATGAATTTCAATTTCGTATGGTTGAATTTGAAGGTAAAATTAATGACCAACCTATTGTTATTTTGATTGATTCAAAAGCTATTCATAGTTATATATATCCTAAGATGGTGGAAAGATTTCATTTTCCAAGAAGCAAAATTGGGAAATATTGGTTGGTACAACTAGCCACCAAAGCTAAAAGAATAATTAATGAGATAGTCAAGGATATCCCAATGGACATGAATGGGCTAAGAACCAAAGTAGATTTGAATATCATACCTTTGGGTTCATATGATTTCCTAATTTGTATGGATTGGTTGGACAAGAATCATGTTTTCCTAGATTGTTATAACAAAGAATTTACTTTCTTGGATGAGGAAGTAAACTTAAGAATAGTTCAAGGTATTTCGAGGGAAAGAACTATCAGGGAAGTTTCAACCTTGCAGCTAAAGAAACGTTTCAGGAAAGGATGCAAAATCTTTGCAGTACATATAGAAGAGGAACCTAAGGATAAAGTGCCAAGGATTGAAGACTATACAGCCTTGAAAGAGTTTGAGGATGTATTTAGAGAGATACCACGGTTTCCATCGAAAATATATATTAACTTCTATATTAATGTGATGCCTGGAGCATCCCTAGTGTCCAAGACTCCTTATAGGATGAGCACACCTATGTTGAAAGAATTACAAATGCAGCTTGAATAGATTTTGAAGAAGGGGTATATACGACCAGGTATGTCACATTGGGGTGCCCAAATATTGTTTGTTAAGAATAAATATGGTACGTTGAGGTTATGCATTGAATTCAGTTAGTTGAATAAAGTGACTGTGAAGAACAAGTATCCTTTTCCAAGGATAGATGATCTTTTTTATCAGCTAAAATATGAAAATATATTCTCCAATATTGACCTCAAGTTAGGATACCATCAAGTGAGGATTAAAGAATAAGATATCAACAAGACTAATTTCAAAACGATATATGGCCATTATGAGTTTATAATGGTGCCATTTGGGTTGTCAAATGCACTAGCTATCTTTATGTGTTTGATGAATGGTATTTTCAGAAATTACTTGGATAAGTTTGTCAGTCTTCCTAGATGAAATTCTTATCTACTCTAAGTCTAAAGAAGAGCATGAAAGACACTTAAGGATGGTTCTACAAGTATTAAATGAGCATCGATGGTATGCAAAAATGAGCAAGTTCCCATTCTATCGGAGGAAGATACATTATTTGGGCCATATCATTTCAAAGGAAGGAGTAGTTGTTGGCCCTAAAAAGATAAGAGCCATTGAGGGGTGGTATATACCAAAGAATGTATCATAGGTGAGATATTTCATGGGACTTGCAAGATACTATAGAAGATTTATTGAAGGATTTTCAAAGATTTCTCACCCAATCACTTCTTTGCAAAGAAAGGGTGTGATATTTGAATGGACTGCTGATTGTGAATGAATTTTTCAACACTTGAAATATTTATTGGAAAATGAATCAATCTTAAGAATTGTTGATCTAGATGAATATTTCATTGTGTGCATTGATGCATGCAAGGAAGGACTTGGTGGAGTCCTTAGTCAAAATAGACATGTGATATGCTACGAGTAAAGAAAGTTAAAAGAGCATGAGAGACACTATGCTACTCATGATTTATAATTGCCAGCCATAGTGCATGCCTTGAATACATGGAGGAATTATCTCATGGGAACATGATTTGAGCTAAGGAAAGATCACAGTGGTATGAAATATTTATTTTGACAACCAACTTTGAATGCCAGACAAAGTACATGGTTGTAATTCCTCAGTGAATATGACTTTTAGATAAAGCATATCAAATGAAAATAGAACAAGGTGGTTGATACACTCGATAGAAGGGTGCATGAGATGCATTCTACATCCATTAGAATGTGCACATATAATTTAAATGACATAATTTTAGAAGATACAAAATTAGATCAACACTATGTGCAAACAAAAGAAAAACTGCAGCAAGGTAGTTTGTAGAAGAAATTTGAAGATTATGAGTTAAGAGAGGATGGAATCCTCATGTACAGGGGAAAAGTTTATCTACCTAATTATTAATAGATGAATAATATGGTGCTAAGAGATATGCATAATGTACCTTATGATGGGCACCGAAGTCACCAGAAAATTATTGCATCTATCAAGAGCCACTATTTTTGGCATGGTATGAAGAAAGAGGTGGCTAATTATATAGCTAGATGTCTTAAATGTCCGAAGGTAAAGGATGAGAATAGACATCTAGATAGTTTTATACAACCATTTTCCATTCCTGAGTGGAAATGGGAAGTGATGACAATTGATTTCATCACCAAGATGCCCAGAATAGTGAAGCAACATGACTCCTTCATGGTGGTGGTGGATAAGGTCACTAAAGCTGCTCATTTTATTCTAGTGAAGCTAACTCACAAGGAAACTAACATTTCAAATATATATATTAGGGAAATTGCTAGGATTCATGGTGTGCCTAAAGAAATTGTTTTTGACAAAGATCCCAAGTTTACATCAAACGTTTGGAAGGGATTATTCAAAGGATTTGGGAAAAAATTGAACTTTAGCACAACCTATCATCCATAATCAGATGTGAAAATAGAGAGGATCAATCAATTCATTAAATATATGCTACAGATTTATGTGATGGATAAACCATCAAAACAAGACGATCATCTGTACTTAGTTGAGTTTTCTTATAACAATGGGTATCAAGAATCTTTGAATATGATCCCATTCGAAGCATTATATGGAAGAAAGTGAAATACCCCAATAAGCCGGGACAACCCAACATATAGAGAAATGGTTGGGCCAGAATTGCTCACGGAAATGGAATATCAGATGGTGAATATAAAATATAATTTAAAGGCTTCCCACAATAGACAAAAAATTTATGCAAATAAGAGAAGAACTCACAAAGAGTTTAAAGTGGGTGACCATGTATTTCTGAAGGGGAAGGCCAAGAGAACTTCCTTGAAGTTGGGGAATTGTCCAAAACTTGCAGAAAGATATTGTAGACCCATTGAAATCCTAGAGAGGATTGGTCTTGTTCCATACATGCTTGCACTTCCTGCATCCATGTGCATTCATAATGTATTCCATGTGTCTTTTATTAAAAAGTATGTATCTGATGCTAATCATATAATTGATTGGAATGTGATTCAGGTGGAGAAAAAAGAGACTCTTGAGTTAATCCTATGTGCATATTGGATTGGAAACTCAAGATGCTTTGGAATCGAACAATAGGACAGGTAAAGGTCTAGTGGACATGTTACGGTCCTTAATATGTGACTTGGGAGCATGAAGATGCCATGCAGGAGGAGTAACCACATATTTTCAAAGATTTTTGAATATTTTGGATTGTACATGTGTATATAATACATTGAGGGTAGTGCATAAATAAGGGGGGGTGGGGGGGATATGTATACCCCTAGGTCGAACCCCATGTTTTAAATGTACATATAGGTTGGTGAGCTAAGATATTTTGGGCCTCAGTGCCATTGTAAATATGATTTGAGTCTAGAGTTCCTGTGTGGTTACAAGGTTGGAGAGATACAATAATAAAAGGTCAGTGAGCCTATCTTTTTATATGTAATCACTCTAATTATTAATAAAATACATAGTTGTGAAAACCAACCAAATAGTAAGAGTATGGGGGTCTAGAAATCCACTAAAGGAAAGGGGGGTAGGATAAGGGACTTAAGAGAGGGGATTAATATACGGGGCTAAAATAAGGAATATAATAAAAAATTCCTTAAAGAGTCTAAGCCCAAGTTTTGATATGTTGATGTTTTATCCTAGGTCTTGGAGAGGGACAAATTTCCAAGAGAGAGAAAGGGGTTACTTATGCCACTGATCATGTTGTTTGCATGCATTCTTATGGAGGAGAAATAGAGTGTTTGGGGATGCTCTCCATCATGATACCATCATCATTCTGGGAGGAAGGGAACCATAGAATCGTTCCATCCATACCTTACAACCATCACCATTTTTTGTACCTATACGGGGAAAGCTTTGTGGAGTGACTAGTAACAAGAAAACCTAGACATTGGGGTTGAGGAAGAAGGTTGTCGGGTACATGTGCATCTAAGGAGGTGGGTTTTTATACCTGTGAGTAGTCCCTATAGTGAGAGAACTGTTGAATATTGTTTGTTGTTGAGCTAGGAAAGTAGCTGCAGAACTCTGAGACTTTGTTTCTGGCCTGTTGCTGAAGCCTTGTGAGGGAAGTGGGACAACCGAAGGACTGCCGAGTAGAGAAGGAGTACACTTCTTGTGGTGGGATGAAAATGTGGGAAATGAGAGGTTGTAAGCTAGTTACAGTAGTGGGAATCGTAACCTCAGATTTATTGTGTTGATTAGACCTTAGTCCTTCTTAGGAAGCCTTTCCTAGTGGAGTTTCTAGCCTTAGATCAGGGATGAACTGATGTTGAGAATTTATGAGAAACATAGTCTATGGCTATGAGGAACGTCTGAGGTCTACACACATTTGGTGATTTAGCATTAAAAGATAAGTGTTCTTAATATAAGTTTATATGTCAATTATTGTGTGTATGCTATGCTAATTTTGTATGTTTAAAATGTACATATTTATGTATGAATGTTTGTTGTTAGAACTGCATATTGTAGCATATGGAGGGTATTTTTGGTAATGATTGTGTTATAGATATTTTTATTTGTTAGTATTGTAACACCCTGTTTCCCCCAATTTGTAATTAATCATAAAATAGGAATTACCATGCTAATGCATGAGGACAATGTAAATGTATAATTGTTTGAGTTGCCAATAACTGACTGTGGGGGTGAAGCCTTGAAAGTACTGGCCATGATATCACTAGGGGAGAGAAATCAGTTAATGAGGCAAGGAACGGTGGTTGAACTACCAACCACCCCCATGAATGGGAGCATGGTCTAGCTGCAGGAAGTCATCCTAAAGTACCACAGGGTCTGACAGACTAGGCGGACCTGAGCTTCCTTCTAACAGAAGGAAGGTGACAATTATACACACGGAGGCAGCAAGAGAGGAGAGACACCAGACACCAGACGAGAATGGGATATCGCAAGGGAGAGGCGCGAAGCTCTCTAGTGAATCATGAACAAAAGGCTGTGAGCTCGATGCCGAAGGGCATATGAGAAACCTCGTTGAGGCCACAAGCAAGCGAGAAAGCTCCAAGTTGAAGAAAACAGGACCCGAACATAAACTAAAAATAGAGAGAGAACCCTCGAGAAGAGTGAGAGTTCCCTGGTGATATCATGGCTTGGCACGGGGGTGACTAGAGTGCTAATATTGAATGCCTCTGAGCCTATGGTCGAGTGGAAGGACGAACACCCACAGTCAGTTGGTTGGCGGCAACCTGTAATAGATAAGTGAATTTTGACCCTGTGTAATTTAGTTGTAATGGTGTATGAATTGGTATGTTGTGCTTGCTTTCAGGAATGTGAATGAATGCTTAATGGATATATTATATCCCTTCTATTTTTTTCTGAGTCGTATAATTAGGCAAGAAAGGAATTTCAGGGTTCGGACATGACTTGTTCCCATAAATTCTGGAGTTTTGTAGTGTCTTAAGCTAGAGCCACGAACTTTGAGCTCGTCGATCTTAGGCGTAGTTTCATGTACGATGGTTTACTCGCCTAGTCATCCTAATTCCCTTGGAGGACGGAGTTCGTTACGTCCATGAGAGGTAGTGCCAATTATGCACAGGCTCTCTGCAATCAAATAGAACCCCAGAAACCCTTAATGAAGGAGCGCAATAGTTGTGCTGAACACTCTTCTGAGAGTCAAGTCCAGGTGAAAGAGCGCAATGCTCTCAAGTCCTTCAGGGTTGACGAAGTTCAGGAAGGATAGCGAGTTTCAAATACTGAAAGAGAGTACCATTTTCGTTTGCTAGATGAACGGATGAGATCCTTTCAGAGGATATGAGGTTTGTCACGGCCACTAGATTGGAGGAAGGAACGTAGGCGTTAATGCCTCGACCCCTTTTTGGCCTTTGCAAATAGTGAAGGAATCGGGACCGTAGATCCCAAGATCCAAGGGAGTTACCTGGACCGTCCATTTGTAGAGGACACGTGGTTGTCGGTCGGTGTTTCGGCACCTAGGAAACCCAAGGGCAAGACCCCTTATATTTGCAAGTCGTGAAAGCCCGGTATGTAAAACCCCGAATCAGTATAGAGTGAATAGGTTTTAGCGTTTCGGCACTCGGGAAACCCAAAGGCAAGATCCCTCATTTTCGCAAGTCGCAAAATCCTAGTGCCNGAGGAGTCCTGAAAGGGTCTGGACCATCCATCGGAGGAGACGCATTGTGAGTGGCCCGAGTTCAGGGAAAACTCTGAAAGAATTTGTACCATTGGATCCAAACCACCAGGGATCGTTGAATCTCGTACAAGAACCCGTGTATCGAAATTCAGGGTTTGTAGAGAGAAGGGGATGGAAGATCGTTGTTCTCTTAAGTCTCGAAAGCCGACGGCTCGGGCAGACAGGTGGCACATACCAAATGTAGGAGCCACGTGGATGACAAGTGGTACATCCCAGAAAAAGGGTCACGTGGAGGTGATAGGTGGCATGTTCTCGTCACAGGGAAGGAGTCAACACCCTGTTGACCTATATCGCATTTCGGGGTTTGACATTCCAAAAGGTAAGGAACACTTGCAACGAGAATTGCGAAGTCGCGAAACCCGAAGGAGATAGGCGCTGAGACTCGCGTCCTAGCTAGAGGTCACATGACATCGAGACAAGGGTGGAGCCAAGTCCCTTAGCCCATTTCATATTTCGGGGTTTGAAGAGTTGAAAGACTCGACTCTCTTGCTTTACGAACTCCTGGTTACCGAAATCTTGATACGGCCAGGACCGTCTGAGTAGGGGAAGACTCACAGCCGTAGATCTTCTCGAAGGTGAGATTTCGGGTTTCAGGGTTTGCAGAGTCGAAAGACTTGATGCGCCTGTATCGCTGAGTCGCGAAATGCGAAAAGTTGCCTAGTTTGTTTGGCCTGTGATCGTAACCAACGATCACATGAAGGTGGACAAGGGAAGAGTTGACCTATGCTAGGCCCCCGTAGGACTTCGGGGATTATGTCCCTCGAGAAAAATTCGAAAAATCTATTATGTCGTAGTGGGTATGTGACAAATTGGTATCAGAGCATGGCTACAACACTTGGCCTGCTTGGGCTCATGTACAAGCTGCGTAAGGAGATATTGTTATATGCATTTTCTCTTTAAGAAGAAAGACCACATAATGAAACTGTAATTTGGGAATTTCTTTAACCCCTCTGTTAAAATGGTAACTACTCTTATAGGAGTAAGGATGCACTGATCAATATTACTGATAAGACCTGAGTGTGAATAACAGAGGTGGAATAAATTGTGCTATGGAGCGACACGAGCCAGAAAAGGGACATGAACTAAGTTGTTCTGTTACAAGTGTGACGATGGCTACCTACTAAATATGGTAGAGTCTCTTGCAATTGAGATGGCTGGTTGGGTAAGAATTAAGATCCAAATGAAGAACTCCTTCATGATTTGAGAAATATGGTAAGGATTGGTAGGATCCTTAGAAATTTGTAATTACTGCATTATTAAAAGACTAAACCCTAAGCATATAACTCCTCACAGTTGAGAGGACTGATGAAAATATGTAGGATCAGATTACCTGACCTATAATGGTTAGGATCGACAACAAGGATAATCTGTTTGAGCAAGATTAAGAGGATTCCTTTGGGACTGTTGCTAATTCCCAAGAATGACCCTTGTTGGTTGTTCCCATAAAGAAAGGGTAACATCCGTATGAGTTATGACTATGAGATTAGTCCTGTAAGTAACTTAAAATATCAGAAGAGATAGCGGGGAAATTTGGTATGCCAAACATTCATATAGACTCAAGATCGTGTTAAAGTTTGAAAACTCTTGAGGTTGAGCGTGGAGTATACCAAGGGGAATAGTGGTAACGATATGGACCATTGATCGTCCAGAAGAGAATTTCGCAATTTCGAGGATCGAAGGATTCGAGGCTCTTCATAACAGAAGTGCCAAAGCCGCGAAACGTGAAATCGTGACATAATCACAACCATTGGTTGGAGAGTCGTTGGAGAGTCGTTGGTGACCGTTAGATCTAGTTGATTAGCGGAGAAGATAAGGATGATAACCTCTCATCACTCACAAGCTCAGGAGGAATAGTATCCGTTAGATTAAAATCAACGAGAGCCATTGATCTAGAGCTTTGAGGTTTCGTCTGTTAGGAAAATAGAAGCGTAGACTTTCCAAAGTCGCACCAGGTAAATCACTGATTCAATCAAGGTTGTTGGCTAGCGGATGACCTGAACCATAGATCGAGTGTAATCGAATCTTTGGGATTCAGAGGTTTAGAAGTCAATGGGTAGAGTTTTGAGGACTCACATGTCACGAAATCCTGACATCCAACCTGAGCTGTTGGATCGAGACAGGCGATGGATCGTTGATCTGACACATACACTTTTCGGGGATTCGAAATCGAGAGTTAAGGGGTAAGGACTCTGCCAGAATCCCGAAAGGTTGAAAGCCAGGATTTGATCAGGACCATTGATTGGCAAAGAGATCTGTATTTTGGAATCTAGGTTGTCGGACCCGCATGGATCATAAGTTTGGGAAATGGTGGAGCGTTGTCCGCAGAATTCACTGAAACACGAAATCCCGACGCGTGTCTAGGAGTTGACCCCAGGTTCTGAGAGAAAGGTCTTGTGAATACAAGAGCCGAGAAAACCTTAGCTTCGGTCTTTCAAGTTTTCAGATTTTGGGGATCGAAGAACCAGAGTTCCTTGCAAACATGAATCCTGAAATCGCGAAACGCGAAGTGCCTTTTAGTTCGGATCGTGGTCACTGCTAGTGGCCGCATGAGGAGAAGGCATGAGCTAGTATGATGAATACACATGAGTTGAATGCAGTGTGAAGCTTCATAATAGGAAGCCTGATATTAATACTAGTAAGGTATGAATGATACTAAACGTGCAAATTAATGCACACGTATGATGTAAGATTATAGTTAGAGGCACGATATGCTTTTCCTGATGAGCGAAACATAAAGAAAGTATTTCTTTTAGCAAGGTTGAATGAATACTATGGAGGCATAGCAAACTCTATTCTGGGGAGTCATGAAAGTTTTGTTCCAAATAATATCCTTAGGGGAATGTATTCCATTTCCTCAAGAAGTGCCAATATAATTAGATGAAAGGGTAAATGAGCAAAGATGCTCTCTTGTCATAATAAGAGACAAATGATTATGCCTTTGAGCATCACATGAGAAGGGTTGTGAATGAATCTGAATTGACTAATCTTAACAACAAAGATGCATGTTTATATTCCTTAAGAGGAATATTTAGTAAAAATCCAAAACTAACTCAAGGTTGAGGCCATCACAAATAGTGATGGATATGCAACAAGGAAGTTGCATGCCGAAGGAGTTCCCGGTGGAGGAACTGTGTAAGGACTTTGTCAGAAGAATAGAGTCACAACCCTAATAATTGTGGAAGGTTGGACAATGGGCTGCAAGGCCTGTCCATGTATAAGAATCCTGGATTACATTTTGAAAGAATCATGTAATTAATAGAAGACTAACAACTGAATATTGACCATTTTGATAACCGAATGGGAGTGTGTAGGATGCACATGTTCATGATTCATTATGAGCAAAGAGTTGTTGTTAAAGCATGTTGTGTTATCCCAAAAAAGGGTTAGGGTGAAGCCTAACCAAGCCTGCTCAGAAAAAGAGAAGTTGCAGAAACCAGTATAGTTGGTAAGAGGCAAGTAAATCCCCTGAGTATGATTAAAAGAATAAATGAGTATGTTTAACTGATAAGGCTTGGTTGATGCTGTGATTAAGGAAAGGCAAGGAGACCTTAGAGATAACTCAACTGGGATGAAAATCCCCAAGCGATGTAGAAAGAATTCGAAGAAGGGGAGAGCCCTCAATCCTTTCCTTGCTGTACATTATGTTTTCTATGGGATGAGAAAGATAATACATTGATGAACGAAAATGTTTTGACACCATAGTAATG
Organism: Picea sitchensis; assembly: GCA_010110895.2. Lineage (NCBI taxonomy): Eukaryota > Viridiplantae > Streptophyta > Pinopsida > Pinales > Pinaceae > Picea > Picea sitchensis. The sequence continues at coordinate 80,664 of SNQJ01S0043815.1, forward strand.
ATGGTCGTAATGCTGTGAAAACGATTGAGAATTGTTGTGTTGCACTCATGAAAACATTAAGGACAATGTGATGAAGTACATACAATATGTTGAGACATGTCTGGAAATATTTTATTAATTTAATGCTATGGTAATTGCATTTTAATTTACATGTCGACTAATGTGCTTATGGTGTATTTCATGTGTAGAAAGAAATAAGATTGGAGCTGTCGAGAAAGATAGTTTCCAATAATGAGCAACCTCAATCAAAGGATGACTATGAGAAGGTTCTGGTGGAACAATTATTGAAGGGACTTTAAAAGTCCCCATGGAGCACCACGGATGGGATAATATCATAGAGAGAGTGCTAGCAGCCAAGAACCGGTATAAAGATATTCGTCCCTATGTGGCACAAGGTATGAAGGGATTTTGTGGGAACCCCTTCTGAAATATTTTATTGTCTTAGTATTATGCATGAATTTTGAAAGGAAGTGGTATACCTTGGATACCCAAGTAAGGTATGACTCAGGAAGGAGAAACTGAATGATGGAGGTATGAACCTCTGGTAGTAAACATTGTTTGTAACCCTTGGAAGAATTCATGAACTGATATGTCATGAATGCATGGACAATCAAGGAATGTGTAAAGGCATTCATGTGAAACTTTTGAGTTCATGTGTACTGATTTGGGATCATGATCGACCTATAGCAGGCAGTATGGTCCTGCTGTAAGAATGAAAGAAAAACAAATAAAAGGTTGGTTAAATTCCAACACCCCATGGCCAAGAACTAGTCATAAAGTGTGGCGAACTTGAATAACAATGCAAGAGTGCATTGGGTATGAATGTGGCCACGGATAGTGACACATTTTTTAAAACCCTTTGAAATGTTGAATTATGTTTTGGAATATATATATATGGAAAATCTAACAATTTGTTTGGCTGATTGAAGAGAGAATCAACCATGCACCAACCTGTAATCAACCTGTACCATAAACAAGTGCATCCAACCATGTACAAAGTATATACCAATCATGTGTCAACTAATCATAAAAAATGACTTATCAATATGTACCAACATCATCAACTATACACCTCATGTATGTCCCAACTCATCAACTGCTTGTCTCAACCATGACTAGTTTTGGATTAGTCAACAACCCTAACTTGAAATAATCATAACTTTGTACCTATACTGAATAAAGATCTGAAACTGATAAACAATGTTCTTCAGTGTGTTTTATGCAATTCCTCCAAGTGACACTACTTGGAACCTCTCAGAAAAGGAGTTATAGAAAAAATGGCATACCTTACTGAATTCTGTCTTATTCTAGAGAGCGACCTTGTAGAGCGTGCCCTGCACAAACTATTTGATGAATAGATCTAAAAATGTTACAGAGAATAATAAAGACTGTAATATAACCAACACAATTGGTCTCACTAAATTTTAATCTTTTATGAAGAAGTTATGGCGTTTTTACCCGAAACACCTGATTTTGACTAGTTTCAGGACTAGCCACAAACCCCATTTTCCACGGAGTGTAACTCCCGAACTACAACGACCCACAAGCTGAATTTTTAACCACGGATACTTGGCTATGTTTTATCACTTTCATAGAAATTTCAAGATCTGAATCATTATAGAAAACAAGTTATAGTGAAAATGGTGAGATGACCTGTAAATAACATACCTTAGAAAGCACCATCAAAAGAATTTATCCTTCCTTGCATTTCGGCCTTCTTTTCTTCACTTTCCTCAGCATTTCGGCTTAGATATCCTTGGTTACCTCAG
>SNQJ01S0043815.1:82442-104083 GCA_010110895.2 Picea sitchensis
AATGACAACTCATTGATCCATCTTCATCTATGCATTCTCATAAAGGACAATACATATTATATTACATAAATCATCAGTCAATAAATCCTTTGACATAAATAAACCACTTGAAATCAATCAATCAAACCATTGGCATCAATGACAACATTATCCAACAATAACAAAAATACCATGTGGATACAGATCCACAAACCACACAGATAAGTATTGTGCTAGAATATGAAATTTTCCTTTTGAATTTTGAAAAACAGTAAGATGTTTTCGCACAAAATTGTGGTTAATATGCTTGTGTCCAAGAATTATTGAAGGCAGATGATGAAGACTCAGATCCTGAAAAAGGACCTGAACGAGGATGAAGGTCAAGACTTCTGAAGTGACCGAATGAGGAAGGCATGACAGGTGTTTTGAGAAATAACACCGAGGACAGTGTTCCTTTAAGGGGGAGGGAATTGTAACACCCTGTTTCCCCCAATTTGTAATTAATCATAAAATAGGAATTACCATGCTAATGCATGAGGAAAATGTAAATGTATAATTGTTTGAGTTGCCAATAACTGACTGTGGGGGTGAATCCTTGAAAGTACTGGCCATGATATCACTAGGGGAGAGAAATTAGTTAATGAGGCAAGGACTGATGGTTGAACTACCAACCACCCCCATCAATGGGAGCATGGTCTAGATGCAGGAAGTCATCCTAGAGTACTGCAGGGTCTGATAGACCAGGCAGACCTGAGCTTCCTTCTGACAGAAGGAAGGTGATAATTATACACTCGGAGGCAACAAGAGAGGAGAGACACCAAACACCAGACGAGAATGGGAGCTCGCAAGGGAGAGGCGTGAAGCTCTCAAACGAATCACGAATAGAAGGTTGGGAGCTTGATGCCGAAGAGCATCCAAGAAACCTCGTCGAGGACACAAGCGAGCGAGAAAGCTTCGAGTTGCAGAAAACAGGACCTGAATAGAAACTGAAAACAGAGAGAGAACCCTCGAGAAGAGTGAGAGTTCCCTGGTGATATCATGGCTTGGCATGGGGGTGGCCAGAGTGCTAATATTGAATGCCTCTGAGCCTATGGTCAGGTGGAAGGATGAACACCTACAGTCAGTTGATTGGCAACAACCTGTAATAGATAAGTGAATTCTGACCCTGTGTAATTTAGTTGTAACGGTGTATGAATTGGTATGCTATGCTTTCTTTTAGGAATGTGAATGAATGCTTAATGGATATACTGCATCCCTTCAATTTTCTGCTGAGTCATATAATTAGGCAAGAAAGTAATTTTAGGGTTCAAACATGACTTGTTCCCATAAATTCTGGAGTTCTGTAGTGTTTTAAGCTAGAGCCACGAACTGTGAGCTTGTCGATCTTAGGCGTACTTGCATGTACGACGATTTACTCGCCTAGTCATCCTGAGTCCCTTGGAGGACGGAGTTCGTTAAGTCCATGAGAGGTAGTGTTGATTATGCACAGGCTCTCTGTGATCAAATAGAACCCCAAAACCCCTTGATGAAGGAGCACAATAATTGTGCTAAAGTCTCTTGTAAGAGTCAATTCCAGGAGAAAGAGCGCAACTCTCTCAAGTCCTTCAGGGTTGATGAAGTTCAGGAAGGATAACGATTTTCAAATATCGAAAGAGAGTACCCTTTTCGTTTGCTAGATGAATGGACGAGATCCTTTCGGAGGATCTGAGGTCTGTCACGACCACTAGATTGGAGGAAGGAACGTAGGAATTAATGCCTCGACCCCTTTTTGGCCTTCACAAATAGCGAAGGAATCAGGACCATAGATCCCAAGATCCAGGGGAGTTACCTGGACCATCGATTTGTAGAGGACATGTGGCTTCCGGTTGGTGTTTCGGCACTCGGGAAACTGAAGGGAAAGACCCCTTGTCTTCACAAGTCGTGAAATCCCGGTATGTGAAACCTCGAATCAATATAGAGTGAATAGGTTTTGGCGTTTCGGCACCTGGGAAACCCAAGGGAAAGATCCCTCATTTTCACAAGTCGTGAAATCCTGGTGCCCGAAACCCCGACGCGCTCTGTGGTAGAAAGGAGGAGTCGTGAAAGGGTCTGAACCGTCCATCGGAGGAGACGTGTGGAGAGCAGCCCGAGTTCGGGGAAAACTCCGAAAGAATCTGGACCGTTGGATCCAAACCACCAGGGATCCTTGGATCTTGTACAAGAACTCATGTATCAGAATTCAGGGTTTGTAGAGAGAAGGGGATGGAAAATCGTTGTTCTCTTGAGTCCTGAAAGCTGACGACTCGGGTGGACAGGTGGCACATCCCAGATGTAGGAGCCACGTGGATGACAAGTGGTACATCCCAGAACAAGGGTCACGTGGAGGTGACAGGTGGTGTGTTCTCGTCACAGGGTAGGAGTCAACACCCTGTTGATCTATATCACGTTTTGGGGTTTGGCATTCCAAAAGGTAAGGAACACTTGCAATGGGAATTGCGAAGTCGCAAAACCCAAAGGATATAGGCGCTAAGACTTGCATCCTAGTCGGAGGTCACATGACATCGAGACAAGGGTGGAGCCAAGTACCTTAGCCCATTTCGAATTTTGAGGTTTGAAGAGTCGAAAGACTTGACTCTCTTGCTTTACAAACTCTCGGTTACCGAAATCCCAATACGACTAGGACCATCGGAGCAGGGGGAGACTCGTAGTCGTCGATCTCCTCGAAGGTGAGATTTTGGGTTTTGGGGTTTGCAGAGTCGAAAGACTTGACGTGCATGTATCGCTGAGTCACGAAATGCAAAAAGGTGCCTAGTTTGTTTGGCCTGTGGTCGTAACCAACAATCACATGAAGGTGGACAAGGGAAGAGCTAGCCTGCACTAGGCCCCCGTAAGACTTCGGGGATTCTGTCCCTCGAGAAAAAGGGAAAAAATCTATTATGTCGTAGTGGGTATGTGAAAAGTATTGAGAAATAATACATTGTGATATCAGAGTCATAATGAGAATAATTCAAAGAAATTAAAAAAATCATTTGTGACAGAAGTCGACTTTCGTGTAGTGTGGCCCAGATTGGGTGGTTGGGGATGTTACACCACCATTCCATCCCCCTTCAAGAAGAATTGTCCTAAATGCTTAGTGATGATGTATAATCATAAACTAGGGATGTATGTACAAGTGGTGATTGCAACATTGAAGTAATCTAGGAGACTAGGGTCCCATGTACAAGTGTTGGCCTCAAGGATAAAGTAGTACAATAAGCTTGTCCATAAGATAGGGTCCCATGTACAAGTGTTGGCCTCAAGGATAAAGTAGTACAATAAGCTTGTCCATAAGCTAGGGTCCTATGTACAAGTGTATGTTGAACGTTGAAGTGGTCTAAGAAGCTCATCTATAATCTAGGTTCCCAGGTACGGGTGCTCATGTTGAATCCATATTTGTAACATACCCAACCACCCACAGGCCAGGGTATGCCACCTTCAAGCTCACCCTTGGACTTCTCTCTCTTACCGATACCCTTATAAATTAATAAGGATGCATAAAAGAAAAGGATTTAACGACATGCACAAAAATAACCAGCAAGCATGTATATTCTAAGGATTCAATTAAACGATAATTAAATACACAGCGGAAATACATTCATATACAGGTAAATAATACCATAACATAGAGCACTTATATTTATAAAATATGACACCAACTGGATGAATACCAAGGATGTTCCACCCAATCATATACGTTACTGTTCCAAATCTCAACAGTAGTGTCACCCCCAATCCAGGGCTATGAATCCAAAAGGACAGTTCCAGAGTGTTACTTGGGTTACCAAACCAGTCAACACTCAAGATCTCACAGTCTTTCCCAACACTCACAAAAATCCAGGTACCCATCTCTCTTCTACCCAGCTTGCACCACCCAAGAGAACAGACCTCCACCCTTCTCTACCACGCAGTCCCTCAGGTAGTCCTTCTCCTTATTTTGGGCTCCATCACAACTTGTCCATAATCGCAATGATCGAACTCTCAGGATTGACAATTGTGAACAACGTTGGACACAGGCCAATGCATCTCAGACATGCAGGCCTCAAGTCATGGCTGGATCACACCGACGACCACTACAACCAACAATACCATGTCTAATCTTCGACAGTTCGGTTCCCTTTCCCAAGCCAAGATGCGAATGACGATGGATGAATGAGTGATCGGCAGGGATGAGATGAATGAGCGAGTGAGAAAATGAATGAACGCATGAAACAATGGTCAAGTGGATGAGTGAATAAGAGAATGAATGAACAGACAATAATCAACGAACAAGCCATCAACCGAACCCCCCATCAGACCATAGGCGGGTTTAAGTAATTCGTGGGGAATCAAGAACCTCCTGGCCTTCCCCCAAATATCCCACATAACTGATCCACCCCCTTATACCAAAGGGTAACTCAAATAGGAAATAAACATTTATCCCCTCAAGCCCCCTCTCTTGTGGAATCATATCCCCCTATAACTCTAGTCATTATCTGTCTAACAACCAACGATGTATGTATTATTAATAGTGATAAAAAAAATACATTTCTTAGGCACACTGGCCTCTTAATAATTGTTTGGGCACTTTGGCCTCTCAGCAATGTAAAAGTATATTATTTAAAATGGGGGTTTGAAACCTGGGGTGTTACATCCCCTCCCCCTTATTTCAGCACTGTCCTCAGTGCGTATACAAAATAGAGATCAAAATCTCAAAATTTATTCAAAAAGTTGTTGGTACTCTGCCTTCATGGCATCTTCATGCTCCCAAGTAGCATCTTTAGGACCGTAGCATGTCCACTGAACTTTTACCAACTCTATAACTCGATTCTGAAGCATTTTGACCTTTCTGTCCAATACTCGCACTGGTTGAACCTAAAAGTATCCCTTTGTCTCTACCTAAATCAGATGCCAATCAATAACATGGTTAGGATCATGTACATATTTCTTTAGTAAAGAGACATGAAATACATTATGCACATTCATGGAAGAAGGCAATGCAAGCATGTATGCAACTGACCCTATTCTGTCCAATATTTCAAATGGACCACAGAATCTGGTTGTCATCTTTGTACAACTACCCAATTTCAAAGAACTTTTCTTGGGCTTCAATTTCAGAAGCACATGTTCCTCTACTTTAAATTCTCTAGTTGTCATGTTCTTGTCTGCATAGAATTTTTGTCTATGCTGAGCTGTCTTTAAATTCTTCTTGATCTTAACCATCTGGTCTTCCATATCCTTGAGAAACTCTGGCCCAAGTACCACTCTGTCTGCTGGGTTGTCCCAGCTCACTGGAGTATTCCATTTCCTACCATACAAGGCTTCAAATGGGCTCATTCTCAAAGAAGCTTGATACCCATTATTATATGCAAACTCAACCAAGTGTAAGTAATCTTCCCACTTAGATGGCTTATCCATCACATACATTCTAAGCATGTCTTCAATTATTTTGTTGACCCTCTCTATTTTCCCATCTTTTTGGGGATGATATGTTGTACTAAAGTTTAGATTTGTACCAAATCCTTTAAAAAATCCCCTCCAGAAATTAGAGGTAAAATTTGTATCTCTGTTCGAGACAATTGTCCTAGGTATCCCATGCAACCTAGCAATCTCTCTCATGTAAATTTCCGCAATATTAGGCATTGTATGTGTTGTCTTTACACAAACAAAATGAGTAGCCTTTGTTAATTTGTCAACCACCACCATGATGGAATCATGTTGCTTATTCGTTCTGGGTAATCCTGTGATGAAATCCATGGTGATCACTTCCCATTTCTTCTTTGGAATGGGTAAAGGTTGTAGCAACCCTATTGGATGCTTATGTTCAGCTTTCACCTTCTGACATTCCATACATCGAGCAATGTAATCAACAACATCGTTTTTCATTCATGTCCAAAAGAACTGGCTTCTTACTGCTGTAATCATTTTCTGGTAATCAGGATGTCTAGCATAAAGAACATCATGCATTTCCTTCAATACCAAATTCCTCAATTATCTGAAACTAGGAACATATATTCTATTCTTATGCATGAGTAATCCATCTTCCTTTATCTCATACTCCTTTATTTTCTATTGTACATCTCATTACTGTAAGCTTTCCTTTACTTGTAGGTAGTGTTGATCTGTAGCAAGACCATCTAAAACTCTGTTCTTCAAGTCTGACTGATGCATACTGATAGCAGTAACATGCATGAGATGCACTCTTCTTCTAAGTTCATTGAAAACTTTATTCTCTTTTCCTTTGATATGATTGATATCAAGGTCATATTCACTTAAAAATTCCATCCATCTTGTTTCCCTAGCATTCAAGGTTGGTTTTTCAAAAAGATACTTTAGGCCAATGTGGTTTGTCCTTAATTCAAATCTCTTCCCCATGAGATAATGCCTCCACATCCTTAAGGCGTGGACAATTGCAGCAAGCTCCAAGTCATGTGTGGCATAGTTCCTCTCATGTTCCTTAAGCTTTCTAGACTCATAACCAATGACATGCCCATTTTTCATGAGGACTCCCCCAAGTCCTTCCTTACATGCATCTGCACATACCAAAAAAAATTCATTTGGGTCAACAATATTTAACACATGTGCACTAGTAAGTAATTCCTTCAACAGATTAAAATTCTCTTCACACTTAGGTTTTCATTCAAATTTAGTTCCCTTATTTTGCAAAGAAGTGATGGGATAAACAATCTTAGAGAACCCTACTATGAACCTTCTGTAGTAAACAACTAATCCCATAAAATATCTAACTTCTGACACATTTCTGGGTGTTGGCCATCCTCTAATGGATTCAATCTTCTATGGATCTACTGCTATGCCCTGTTCTAAAATAATGTGTCCCAAGTAATGGATCTGCTTTTGATAAAAAAAACACTTGCTAAAACTTGCATACAACTGATGTTCTCTCAGTACTTGGAATACCAATCTTAAGTGATGTTCATGTTCCTCTTCAGACTCATATTAGATAAGTATGTCATCCAAGAACACTATGACAAACTTCCAAATAATTTCTGAATATTCCATTCATTGAGCACATAAAGAGAACTGGTGCATTGGTCAGTCCAAATGGAACCACTACAAATTCATAATGCCCATACCTAGTCCTAAAGGTTGTCTTATGAATCTCTTCTTCCCTAATTCTTACCTGATGGTATCCTGACCTCAGGTCAATCTTCAAAAATATCTTTGCTCCTCTTAGCTGATCAAAGAGGTCATCAATTATAGGTAGAGGATACTTGTTCTTTATAGTATACTTATTCAGTTGTCGAAAGTCAATACACAACCTCAATATTCCATCCTTCTTTTTGAAAAAAATTATTGGTGCTCCCCAAGGTGAAACACTTGGACATATGTACCCTTTCTTCAAAAATTCCTCCAACTGCATTTGTAATTATTTTAACTCTGGTGTGCTCATTCTATAAGGTGTTTTTGACATTGGGGAAACTCCAGGCACTAGATCAATTGATAAATATATCTCCCTTCTTGGTGGCAACCCTGGTATTTCTTGGAATACATCTTCAAATTTCTGTAGTACCGAGAAATATTCAAGGCTTGGCCCCTTTGTATTTTCTATCTCTTCCACATGAGCTGCATACAATTGACATCCTTTTCTAAAACATCTCTTCAGCTGTAAGGCTGAAATATCCCTTATAGATATGGGTCTTGGAACTCCTTTCATAGTGCTATGTTTTCCATCTCCATCAAGACATGTAAATGTATTACTATGACAATCTAGGAAAACATGATGCTTTTCCAACCAATTCATTCCAATTAGAATGTCATAAGACCCCAATGGTATGATATTTAGGTCAACATTTGTATTCACACCATTAATACTTATGGAAAATCCTCTAACCATATCATGGATTCTCCTTTTGGTTCCAGTGGCTAGCTGAACCAAACTTTATTTTCCAAGTTTGCTTTTCTCCAAATGTAACCTATCCACTATTTTATGATCAATGTAACAATGACTTGCTCCTGAATCAATCAAAATAGCAACAGGCTAATTTATGATATTATCTTCCACCTCGATCATATTGGAATGACACTCTTCTTGTCAATCATCTAAAGCCACATATATTCTTCCCATATCTTCGACTGTTGTAGCCTCTTGGATGTTGTGCACAATCTTCACTCTGTCCTTTCTCTGTGGGAAATCCTTGTACATGTGATCTTCTTTGCATCCCCAACATTGGGTAGGTGGTCTTCCTCTTTTTCCCAAGGAGTCTTCTTTCTTGGATTCACCCTTAGCATACTGATCTTGATGATTTATATTAGGCTCATTCCTATTGAATATAGGTTTGAATCCTTTCCTCCTATGATTAGACTTCTCCTTCCTATTATCCTTCCAAGATTTATGTAGGGATTCTCTTCCCTGTCCTTGCTCATACAAGTATTTATCCTTCCTGATGGCCTTGGTCAAGGTCTTGGGCTCATCGTACCTAATATTTTCTTTATAAAAGGCTAGAAGTCCACTCAAAAATCTTTGTATCTTTACCTTTTCATCGTTTATAAACCCAACATATTTTAACAATCCCAAGAATTTCTTCTCATATTCTACCATAGTCATGCTTCCCAACCTGAGTTCAAAGAACTCCTACATTTTATCGTCATATAAATGCTCTGATACGTACTCCTTATGGAAGTACTTATTGAACTGCTTCCAAGTGATCCTACTCTCATTAATATGTTCAACTTGCTTCAGTTGATCCCACCACATTGCATCTTTCCTGTGTAAATGGTAGGTGGAAATCTTGGCTTCTAAGATTGAAGAATAATTATGCAACTGGAAATATCTCCTGAGTCTAAGCAACCATGATTCAACATCATCTTCCCTTTCTCTTTCACCATCAAAGGAGGGTGGCTTAAGCTTCCTCAACTCTCCTTGTAAAATATCCACTTCCTGTCTCCTTATCTTGTGCCTAACAAGAGACACCTCTGGACTACTTACGAGATCTTCTGATGCATAAAAATTCTTTCTGAGTAAGGAGGTGAGTGGTGTCTATGAGTTCCGTTTGCACTTCTCAAATAACTAGCTCTTCCACTATCCTATCTTCTTTCACGAAACCTGCCTTCTTCCTCCTGATTTGAGTTTGATCCCTTCTTTGTTTGCCTCTACAACTGATTTAAGCTCTGCAACACTTGAGCATTTATCTGACTTTTCTCTCTCATTAGTCTCTCATTGTCTGATTTGTAGCTCTGCACTTCTATTTTCAAGCTTCTTACAGTTTCTATTAATGTTTCCTTCTCTCCTTTCCCCTTGCATTCATTGGACTCCGTCTTTGCATTACCAACTCTGGTATTCTGGCCTTCAACCTCCTTATCATGGCTGGAGGCTCCCTCGCCTTCCATTTATTCAATACACATTCTGAGCTAATATGTTTAAACTCCTTAATTCTGCAAAATGTACAAGTGACCATTTTGTTAGAATTATGCATATGATAAACAAAATTTGTCAAACCATGTTACAGGTCCTTTTTCTTTTCAATTCATGAAGAACATAGATGTATCAATATGCATCATACAACACTTCCATGTTATCATTTAGCCGATACATAATTCAATTCTTCACATGCACTTCTTTCAAACCACCTTCCTAGGTGACCACGACTAGAAACCACAACTAAATCCTTCCTTAGCATTTTTTTGTCTTGAAGACAACCAATTTGGCCATTATCCCTTCTTCCCTCATCTCTCAACTTCATGTGACCACGGACATGACCCTAGGCTTAGCTGAAAAAGATCTTATCCAGAGCTTCGAGACTTGGGAACCTTCAACCAGGACCAGATCAATGGTCCTCATCCTCTTTCATGATCAACGGTCCTCATCCTCTTTCACGATCAACGATCGAGATCCACTTTATAACTCCAGCCTTCAGAAGTCTCAACTTCTCCCTGCTTGCTTCCTCCCGAAACGCTTTTACCTGGAGTTCACGATCCGTCAATGCGTTTCCTCCCACAGATCCACAACTATAAATCTCTTCGGCTCTTTGGGCTTCATGAGTTTCAAACTCTCTGCCTTTTCTTTCTTCTAGAGTTCTTTCACCCAAAGTCGATGATCCGTCGACGCATGTCTCTTATAGATCAATGAATGTGAATCGCTTCGGCTCTTCAGGAGTTCTCGACCCAACACAACTTGTCACATATTTTTTCCTCTGGAGTACCTAGTCTCTAAAATACACAATCTGTCGCCATGTGGTGAAATACTAGAAGCGGACATGTGGCCCAATCAGGTGGGTGACACGTGTCACGTTCTAATTAACATTTGAATCCTCCACATGTTCAAAACTCACTAACACGTGGAACACATCCCATGTGTCCACGTCATCCCAGGTGACGTCTGCAAGCCACGTCACTTCAAAATTTTGGGCTTCGGAAGATTTTATGCTCGCACTCCTCATGTCTCCCACGAATTTCTGAATTGATTAACCTTCAGGGGTCCACATCACCTCCAGGTGACATCATCGTGCCCCGCCACTTCGGCTCTTCGGGCTTTGGGAGTTTCCACACTAGAAAACTTCTGATTCTCTCGAAATCCAAATTTCTAAACTGATTAACCTTTAGTGGTCCACGTCACCTCCAAGTGACATCATCGTGCCCCACCACTTTGGCTCTTCAGGCTTTGGGAGTTTCCACACTAGAAAACTTCCAATTCTCTCGAACTCTGAATTACTGAACTGGCCAACCTGCTGACATGTATTAGCCTTGGACTTCGCGACTTCGTAAGATACTGTTGCAAGGATCAATGATTCTTGTTGATTTGAAATCAATGGTCCTCAATTACATTGGGACTTCAGGTAATTATTTCCCTAGTGCTTCTCTCTGCAAAACCTTCTAGAGTACTAAGTCTCTAAAGTGAGAGATATGGTGTCGCGTGTCCTTGTTAATGGACAGTCTAGATGAACTCTGGGCTTCAGGCCTTCGGGAGTTCTGGCTTTTCGCATCCGTCTTTATTCTGAAGTGGTTATCTACGGAGTGCAGGATCTCCTACCACATGTCCACCTCGATCAACGGTCTGAATCTACTTCAGCTCTTTGAAGTTTCGATGTTAGATCACTAACATGTCACATCACGTAATGGCTTTCAATTTGAGGGGGCGCGCATCGACGATTTGGAGTAACCCGCCTTTCACCCCACAATTCTTTCGACGCTGACACGTAACCCCTCAGTGAAACCATGGTTTGGATTGCGAGACTGCCTTGGGAAATTAACTCCCATGAAACTTGGTTCCCCACAATGCCTCCTGGCTGTCGATCTCTCTCTCCAATGGGATCTGAGGGTTGTGACTTAACCTCTTCTTCACTTTCATCGGACAACCCTTATTCCCTTTCCCTTCGATCCAACGATCCCGGATCTCTTTTGATCCCACAGTGGCAATCGCTCCCGAATTTGTAGGGGACGGTCACGATCCTTTGAACCCTTACAAATGACCCCTGATGTTCTAGCTCCTACGTAGACTCTGCAATGCCATTCCTCCTAAGATTTTCAACTTCACGGTCAGAATTCGATCTCGACCATGAGACTCTAACCAATAGACCCGACCCATACCAGCCCGATGTTTCAACTAGAAGCTATGATACCAAACTGTAACATACCCAGCCACCCATAGCCCGGGGTATGCCACCGTCAAGCCCACCCTTGGACATCTCTGTCTTACTAATACCCTTATAAATTAATAAGGATTCATAAAAGAAAAGGATTTAATGACATGCACAACATTAACCAACAAGCATGCATATTGTTAGGATTCAATTAAATGATAATTAAATACACAGCAAAAATACATTCATATACAGGTAAATAATACCATAACAGAGAGAACTTATCTTTATAAAAGATGACACCAACTAGCTGCAGACCGAGGACGTTCCACCCAACTGTAGACCCTATTGTTCTGAATCTCAACAACAGTGTCACCGCCAAGCTAGGGCTATGAATCCACAAGGACGGGTCCAGAGTGTTGCTTGGCTTCCCAAACTAGTCAGCACTCAAGCTCTCACAGGCTTTCCCAACATTCACAACAATCCAAGTACCCAACTCTCTTCTACCTAGATTGCACCGCCTAAGAGAATGGACCTCCACCCTTCTCTACCACGCAGTCCCTCAGGTAGTCCTTCTCCTTATTTTGGGCTCCAACGCAACTGGTCCAGAATCTCAATGCTGGAACTCTCAGGACTCGCAACTATGAACAACACTAGAAATAGGCCAACGCATCTCAGACATGCAGGCCTCAAGTCATGGCTAGATCACACCAACAACCACTACAACCAACAATACCGTGGCTAATCTTCGACAGTTCAGTTCCCTTTCCCAAGCTAAGACGCGGATGAGGATGGATGAATGAGTGATCAATAGGGATGATATGAATGAGCGAGTGAGCAAATGAATGAATGAATGAACCAGTGGTCTAGTGGATGAGTGAATAAGAGAATGAATGAATGAACAACAATCAGCAAACAAACCATCAGCCGAACCCCCCATCAGACTAGAGGTGGGTTTAAGTAATTCGTGGGGAATCAAGAACCTCCTGGCCTTCCCCCAAGAAGCCCACGTAATTGATCCACCCCCTTAGACCAAAGGGTAATTAAAATAGGAAATAAACATTTATCCCCTCAAGCCCCCTCTCTTGTGGAATCATAGCCCCCTATAACTCTAGTCCTTATTTGTTTAGCAGCCAAAGATGTATGTATTATTAATAATGATAAAAAAATTACATTTCTTAGTCACACTGGCCTCTTAATAATTGTTTGGGCACTCTGGCCTCTCAACAATGTAACAATACATTATTTAAAATGGGGGTTCGAAACCCGGGGTGTTACAATATTGAATACACATGAATGGTTGAGTGCAATGTTCAAAATGTTCACCATGATCATATGGATCCAAATATATAGGACCCTTGATAGAAAAAATATCCTTCGTGTAGTCATAAAAGGATGGCTCTAGAAGGGACACTATCACTATAGAAAAATCATATTGGAAATTGGTAGGCACCACATGTGCATGTCTTCCCTCGATGATGTTCTCTTCCTATGAGGGAGTATGTGCATTAAATAGAAGATGGAAATAAATTTATTCACGTAACTGACAAATACCCATGTTCCATTCTTCACAAGCCTACTCTATAGCATCCCATCCACATAGTTTTTTTATATTCATTTTTGATGAAAAATGGGTCCATTCCTCCACATGTTTTCTCCATGTTTCCATATCTTGGAGCTTGCCATCCCTTGGTTCATATTGATCCTTATTTCCTTACATCTCTCTAGTGGGATCATCCCTAGGTACCTAAAATTACATCAATTTTCCTCTTTAGGTACATTACATTCCATGCCCCTTGATATGTTTCATCCTCATAACATGATTGTAAGTGATATCATAGGATTTTTTAATAAACATAGTCAAATGGTACCAAGCACGAGCATCCATGCATCCTAGTGATATTCATACATGGGGTCTATCTTCTTCTTTGTCACATCGATATTGACTATGGTTTCTCCTTTGGTTCCTTGTTCTTGCTATGTTATTATAATATTATCCCCACCCATTGCTTTTATTTATCCCAGTCATAAAAAATATATAAAAAATGCTCATTACTTTCCTTAATATAAAAACCATTAAAGTAAGGTAATACCCTACAATGACCCTTTTATGGAAGGATAATCTCCTATTCATTTTCCTTTTCGAAGGGGAACCTCCCAGTGTGTTAGGCTTCACTACAATGCATATTCTAATACATGATTCATAAGGAGGACTTCATCCTTATTCATAGCTAGCTATCAAGCCCTAACCATAACCAAATGACAACTACGTAGTGGGCCTTGTTTAATGAGGCCACATTACATTTATTCAACGTTAACTACCTAATGTGACTTATTTAATAATAAATAACATTGTGGACATAATCCACAATACATTAAATGACCATTATACTTATCATATTCTTAAATCTAATGGGCCTATAGGCTCCTATTACACCCCTAAGGAGGATCCCACCATTCAAATATGTTATTTACTATTTTTGTGATCTATAATGATTTTCTTAATTGGTTTATTATGCTTGTGAAAAAGATAATAAAAAAACATTGTCCCACATTTGTTTGAATGAAATTACCAATGCCTTGAATCAGACACATTGTGGTTAAAGATCAATTGTTTGAAATGAGAGAAGTTTTTAAATTACCTATTTACCCTAATTTTTATTTCCTAGAGTGAATAGATTCCAACATGAACCTTCACCCTAAGAAGGTGGGTGGAGAAGGTGTGCACACATGAATTCTTATTATGAAGGATTATGAAGCAATTGGACTAGGTATTTGAGAAAATATCTCTCTTGGTCAATTTCTTTCATGTATAGTGCATGTAATATAGATATATCTATAGTGAGCTTATGGTTCTATCTCCAAAAGCCTTGGTGTAGTTTACTTTTAATGGATTGCAACTGCTAGGGTCACGAAGAAATGTAAAAACAAGGGAATGCACTTATTAAGGTATGTTATGTTCTTTTTTGTGTTCTAATACTTCCTAATTTATCTTGGGCATTAAGGATTTCCCAACCACTTAGCAACAATGCTACTAAGCTTATCATACATCTTCTTCTTAAGAAACTTCATAGCATTTCCATTAATCCTTTTGTGAAAATAAAGGGAGAGGGGCATTGATATTGTGACATGGTTGCATAGGTTAAGAAGTAAATCATGTATATTTAGAAGGGAAAAAATGACAAAATTAAAATTAGGAAAATGTCTATTATGTTGTTTTATTAGGAGTTGAAGTGCTTGAGACAAAACTTAGGATTAATATTTGATGAGATGGTATGTGGAAGAAAGTTTTTCAATGAATATCTGTCGAGTATTTAATAATAATAATATAATTTTAATGTGTTGTCCTAACTATACATCAAAATGATGTATGAGACTAAATGGATCTATCTCTTTCACTAATGAAATTGGACATATTGAAAGTTAAAAGCATCAAAATTCCAATTTACCAATTCAAGAGCTATTTATAGTTTGAAATCTAGAGAGATGGACTATAAAATAATTTTCAATATTATGAGAAAGAAAGTTTCTCTAAATTCCCTTGTAGTGTTTATGTTTGGTTTCTTTAATAATATGGTTTAAGATGAATTTATTTTCATCCACCAAATAGTATCAATGATGGTTTGTGTAAAGATTTGCTAGTTTTATTTCATTGAACAATGAGTTAGATAAAACTTAATATATCATTATGTAGATTCAAGTGTGGCTTTATAAATATTATTGTATGGATATGTTTCTATAGGTTAGAACCAATCATATTGTCAAAATGTCATTTTGATCTATAAATTTTGTATTGCAAACAGTGCATTCAAATTGCTTGGTAGTAGTGTTATCATATTGTCAAAATGTCATTTTGATCTATAAATTTTTTATTGCAAACAGTGCATTCAAATTGCTTGGTAGTAGTGTTTCTTGCATAAGGATAATGGAATAATTAGTTTAGAAATTACAATAATTAAATTTTTATGGAAAATATTATTGTTGATCATGCATGTGTTGTTATTAGAATTAATGTTCATGTTTCCTTGTTTACCAACACATCTAGTTAGACTCCATTTAGTCTTTCAATTGAGTTATTGTTTTTTGTAAATTAGTTAGAGGTTCATTTTGTATTTTGAATTCCTTTTTAACCTATATAACATAGATGACCGGTTAACTAATCATCAATTCACATGCTTTTAAAGTATGTCAACTAGACCGGACTCGCGATTAACTGAGGGTATTTGAAGGAGGATACTCCGGTGGCCGGTTAACCAGATCGATGTAAATATATAAAGGAGTGTTGTTAAGTGATCCTGTTGGCCCGATCATCCAATGATCTGGTGGTCCTGGTGTGACCGGTAGCCTAGTGATCGATTATGAAAGAAGTAGAATAAATATGTATTCCTCGTTGGCCCGATCACCTGATGAAAAGGTGATTCTGGTGCCCCAATTGTCTGATGGCCCCCATGACTAGTTAAGAGAGACTAGTGCAGGAGTGTATGTATTAACCCTGGTTGTCTGGGGTTCTGGTGAATGGTTGACAAAACTACCAATAGATGAATTTTGGGAGTATTTAAAACATAGATAAAATACGGTAATTCCAACCATATTTGTTCACATAAATTTCTCGATATAGGAGGAGAAAGTTCGTAAGAATCCCCAAAGGCGATCTCTAGATACTCCACTGGCTTCATGGAAGTTAAAGGAATCTTCTCATGCTACCAAAATTTTTATAGCGCATCTATATAAGTTGTTTTTCATCTACAATTTTGTGAACCTTTCTTTAAATGGATTCCTCTAGTAATTTAGGGCCGACCCAAGGACCAATTCTTGTTGGCAAGAACTGTAGTTCTATTATTTGAGGATGAAATCTTTCCTCCAAGCCCAAGAATGTTGGGAACCAGAGGAAAATGGCTTCACAGATCCACCCCCAAGAGACCTGAATGACATGACAAATGCACAAAGAAATTATCTTGCAGTACAAAGGAAGAAAGAAAACAAATCCAAGTATTTGATTCAAAATTCAATAGATGACTCTATTTTTTCCAAGATAATAAGTGCTTCCACTACAAAATAATCTTGGTATATTCTCAAATTAGCATACTAGGGTAATGATAAGGCGAAGATAGTAAATATTCATAAATTAGGAACTCAATTTGAAACCGTGAAGATGATTGAGACAGAGAATGTTGACCAGTTCATGATCAGAGTGATGGGCATCATAAATCAGATCAGGATTAATGGTGAACGAATTGAATATTAGAGGATTACTGAAAAAGTCCTTAGAATCTTACCCAAGAAATTTGAAATGGTTGTAAATTCCATTTTAGAATCTAAAGATATATCTAGTTTCTCAGTAGAAGAATTAATGGGATCAGTTCTCTCACATGAAACCAGACTCAACTTGGAAGAAGGGTCTTTGGTGTTGATGATTGCAGCTATGTGAGACATTCTCCAGCTTACAAACCTGTGAGGTGTGGATTATTGCATCTATGTGAAGTGTTTCTCTCAGCTTACAAATCTGAGAGAAAACCCCTAATAAGGGTACGTGGTTCCTACCCGAGATAGATCTGGGAACGTAGAGATGACCTCCTCCATTCAGAGAGTTGACAAGAACTCTAGATGATTATCCAGTGGGAAAGGCGATCTGTTGAGTTAGGACATTCCTGTGGCTAAG
Organism: Picea sitchensis; assembly: GCA_010110895.2. NCBI lineage: Eukaryota > Viridiplantae > Streptophyta > Pinopsida > Pinales > Pinaceae > Picea > Picea sitchensis. The sequence continues at coordinate 99,612 of SNQJ01S0043815.1, forward strand.
CACAAGGTGAATGTGTGAAATCCCAAAGTCCTAGGTGCATCATCATGAGAACATAAATGAAGATGATGTATTAGCCTCCTCTGAGAAACATATTTGACGAGAAGACTCAATAATATTCTCTTGTGTGAGGCAGTGGGAAAGAAGATCTGTAGAGTGGACGTGCCTGTGGATGAGCATAAGTGAACGTCTGAAGATCTGGTTCTTCTGTGTAATACAGTGAATCAGAGATATGACATCCATATGGATGTGCTCCCAGTGGATGAGCACTAGTGGGTGTATCATATCCTTTGCTATATATTGCTCAAGAGTCAGAACTACCTGTAACCCTAATTGTTATTTAAATGGTACAAGTCGACCCTACCTTAATGTGTTTAATAATAAATGTAAAAGATAATTAAACTGGATAATAATAATAATATGTATTAGAGAGGTCGTCCATGTTGAGCCAATAGACACTTCAGTTGATAGGACACGTCTAATATAAGTAAAGGGAAATTCCCCATTGTGGAAATATGAATTTCTTGTGAGTTTGGAAATTTTAGCAAGTACACTTCTTTGGAAAAGGTGTGCACCTCTCTTGGGAGCTAGGGTTTTAGGAATTGAGCACCTTCTTGTGTGCTAGGTCTTTCTCTTGAAGAATATAGCAAAGGATTTGACTGGGTTTTCTTCCCTTGTTGAGAAGGGTTTCCCAGGATACATTTTGTGTTCTTGTGCATGGTGCTTCTTCTTGTGATCTTGGTTGCTCCAACATTTATGGTTATGGTTAAATGATAAAATGGAATTAAATCCATGCTTAACCTAATGATTATGAAAAATCAACATGGTATCAGAGAACAGATCTTGAAAGAACCCATTGCACAGGCATCTACCAAGTCTCAACCTTTACCAGTCATCCCTCCTCTTTTGCAGAACCGTATGACCCTCCTAGGGTTTCCACAAAATCCGTACAACCCTCCTTTTTGAGGTGTTTCAGCCATTAATACTTGAACACCGAGGCAAATTTTGTCATGGGGGAGTACAAAATCCTCCAACGCATCTCCATAGACTCTCAAAATGAAATTCTGAGCATTTTGAAATTTTGGCCCTAGGGTTTCTAGGGTTTCGCTAATTTCTGTAGAAATTTCAAAATTAGGGTTTCTGCAATTCCTTGAAGGAGTTCTTCATCTCACTAGTTTTCTCCTATCTTTAAAAAGGCTTATTGTTGGAAGTCATAATTCCAACTAAACCTAAAAGTGCTAGCCTAGCCTAGCCATTAGGTTTAGTAGCCAAGTTGACAAGGGTTTGTGAAGAATCCAAAAATGAGCAAAATCTATGATGGAAAATAAGCTTGATGGATCAAGAAACTTCAAGTTCCTGGAAGACAGGGCTCCAAAGGAAGTCTTATTGTGGGTGATACAAAAAGGTGTCACTGTGACATACCTCCTTCATGAAGATGTCAGAGGACAGAGATCAACCATGTGCCTTTGGAGAAATCATATCAACACCCTTAGGTATGCATATGTATCTATATTATTTGTATCATTGTCATGAGGTTAATTGCAGGATGAAGGAACCTTTTGATGAATTCTTGGATCCAGAGGGATCTCAGTGAATTTAGAGGAACAAACTGGAAGTGAAGACTCCAGGTTTGATTGTTGACATTGTCATTCCTCTAAACTATAATTCTAAAAGTTTGCTACATTGCAAGTAGGTGTTGTAAATGGGACAACAATCCTTAAAATTGTTTTGATTTTAGAGATGCGCTCATTATTCTCCTTTAGGATATATTCTTGTTTTGGTTCCTCTTGTTTTCTTGTTCCAGACAAGTCAAGAACAAAGGAAGATGCTTATCCTTCAGAGGGAGTCACATTGACTCAGAGGGATTCAAAACTATTTGATAAAGAGATAGAATAGAACCATCCTTGAGACAATCAATGTAATAATGCATGATCATAATCTTTCTATGATTCCATGGACATAAGCATGCATGAAACAATATATGTTCAAAATAAGAGTTTTCACCAAAATAAAAATACTTCACCAGAGTGAAGCCTAAGATTGAACACTTCCGGTTATTTGGGTGCCTAGTGTATTTTCATGTACCCAAAGAGAAGAAGTCCAAGCTAGATCCTTTAAAAAAAAGAATACAGTGAATCTTCAAAGACATTCTAGATCGACATCCCTGGTCAGAGACAAATTGAGACAAGAAGAAACAATGTCCTTGAAGAAGAGATAGTCTTTCAAAATTCAGAGAATCTCAGATGGAGATTGATAGTAAGACAATACCTTCTCCCCCTTCAACAATTTAGAGGGAGAAAGACATTATTCCAATTGATCTAGTTGCTCCAGTTGATATGTTCATAGATATTGCAGTAGGGATTAAAATGCCTACCTAAACTCACTCTGCAAGTGATAGAGAAACATACAAGCCTCTCAAGGCACATCCCGAGAAAGCAAACGAGATTTTCGAGCTATCCTTCAGTCATGAGACACTTCATTAATGCTGAGCCTCCTTGTCTTAGAGAAGCAACAGGAGAATAGGTATGGAAAGATGCCATAACAGAAGAATACCAATATATCTTAAAGAATGATGCTTAAGATATTATTTAGGGACTAGAAGGGCAGTCTACAGTAACTTCCAAGTGGATCTATAAGATCAAACATGCAACTGATGGAAGTGTCTAGAAATAAAAAAAGAGATCTATAGACAAAGGTTTCTCACAAACAGAGGGAGTTGTCTATGATGAGATACTTGATCCAGTAAAAATGATACACTTCCATCCATACTACCATAAATGAGTTGGAAACTATATCAGATAGATAAATTCTTGATGAGTTTGGATTTCTACAAGAGTGTTGTTGATTCAAACCTATATCATTACAGTGTTGATAACGAAAGCCTGATTTTGAGAACTTATTCAGAAATCCTTGTTGTTGGATTCAAGTAATCCTTGACTTCTGAATTCAAGATGAAGAACCTGAGTATGATGCTATACTTCCTGTGACAAGAAGTATGACAGAGGATCAATGAAATTTTCCCAAGTTAAGGAAAATATACAGTGAAAACATTAAAGAAGTATGAAAGAATGAAAAATCCATCGTGATGGATTTAAAAGAATAAGATTGATGATGATTCAGACGAGACTAATCCATAGCTGATTGGATCACTGATGTATCCAGTTAACACCAAACTTGATTCATGCCATGCAATGAATGTGTTTATTCACTTCATGAGTCAACCGAGACAGACTCACTAGACAACAACAAAACATGTATTCAGATATATACGAGACACAATTGTATATGGCATGAGCTATGCCTCCAGTGAGAACTTGAGTTTGCAGGATATGTCGATTCTTATTGAGCAGAAAGTACAGTGAATCGAAAGAGCACATCCAGTTAATGTTCAACCATGAAGTTTTTCATCGTTTCCTAAATACAGCAAAAAACAAAACTCTGTGGCCTTGAGTGCACCATAGACATGGTATATATAGCAGTGAGTGTGCAAAGAAATGTGGCTTCACAAACTTTCGACATATTTGCTTGACCATGAGATGGATCCTATGATGATAACCAAGAGCCATGTATAAAGCTTTGTGAGAATCCGATGTTTCTTGATGAATCGAAACATGAAGAAATGAAATATCCTTATATCAGAGATATGATGCAGAGGAAAAATCGTACACATACAATACCTTACTACACTTGAGCAGATTGTAGACATCTTCACCAAACTAACTTGGTGAACAATTCCTTCCTAGTTGAGAGGGAGTATTGATGACTCCAGCCAAGACAAATATCAAAGTACATCTGTATGAGACTTGGCATGATGAAGAATGTCTCCCTAGATGAGAGGGAGTATTGATGATTGCAGCTATGTGAGACATACTCCAGCTTACAAACCTGTAAGGTGTGGATCATTGCAACTATGTGAAGTCTTTCTCTCAACTTACAAACCTGAGAGAAATCCCCTAAGAAGGGTACATGGTTCCTTCCTGAGACATAGATGGGAACGTAGAGATGACCTCCTCCATTCAAAGAGTTGATAACAACTCCAGATGATTATCCAGTGGGAAAGGCGATCTGTTGAGTTAGGATGTGCATGTGGCTGAGCATAAGGTGAAAGTGTGAAATCCCAAAGTGATGGGTGCATCATCATGAGAATAGAAATGAAGATGATGTATTAGCCTCCTCTGAGCAACATAGTTGACGAGAAGACTCCAGATGATTCTCCCGTATGAGTTAGTGGGAAAGAAGATCTGTAGAGTGGACGTGCCTATGGATGAGCACAAGTGAACATGTGAAGATTTGGTTCTTCTGTGTAATGTTGTGAATCAGAGCTATGATATCCCTACGGATGTACCCCTAGTGGATGAGCACTAGTGGGTGTATCAGATCCTTTGCTATATATTTTTCAAGAGTCAGACCTACCTGTAACCCTAATTGTTTTGTAAAGGGTATAGGTCGGCCCTACCTTAATGTGTTTAATAATA
>SNQJ01S0043815.1:108200-118782 GCA_010110895.2 Picea sitchensis
AATATATCTTTCTTCTGAGTTTGGAAATTTCAGCAAGTACACTTCTTTGGAAAAGGTTCGCACCTCTCTTGGGTGCTAGTGTTCTAGGGTTTGAACACCCTCTTGTGTTCTAGGTCTTTCTCTTGAAGAATATAACAAAGGATTTGGCTAGGTTTTCTTCCTTTGTTGAGAAGGGTTTCCCAGGATACATTTTGTGTTCTTGTCCATGGTGCTTCTTCTTGTGATCTTGGTTGTTGCAACATTTATGGTTATGGTTAAATGATAAAATTGAATGAACTTCATGGTTAACCTAATGATTATGAAAAATCAACATTTAGAACATGCTTTCAAGGCTCAAACTTCTTTCTGTGGAGGAAGAGTAAACATAGGTAGAAGTAAAATAGGTAGAGGTAATCATCATGCATAAGAGAGACCCATAAAACAACACCCAAGATAGTCACAACAGTATAAAAACTCACAAAATCAAAGATAAAGACACAAAAAATGGACAGAAAAGTATAGAAGTCAAGGCTACTATTGCAAAAAGTATGGTCACTATGAAAGTGACTACAGAAAGAAGTAGTCAAATCAAAACAAAGGTAGAGAAAATGTCTCCAACAATGAAGGAGAAAATTCTGAAGAAATTTTCCTTTCCTTCCATACCTCTGAGGAGGGTCTCCAAGGACCTTTGGTTGTTGGAAAACAACCGCAACAACCATATAGAAGGTAAAAAAAAATGATTTATAGCATTTATATTTCTATCAAATTTGAAATTACTCTTGGTGATGATTCTCAAGTCAAAGCTCTAGGAAAATTTACTATGTATGTTTTAACTAAACAAGATCAGAAGAAAGACATACATGATGTCTATTATGTTCCAAACCTTAAATACAATCTCATAATTGTAGGAAAATTAGTGGAGCATGGATATGATGTCATATTCAAAGGCTCAACATGCTTAATTCTGGATAAACCTCCTAGTAGGAAACTAATTGCAAAAATTCAAATGACCAAGAATAGGATGTTTCCATGAAATTTAAGAAGTGTCAATTTGTCCCAACCATATGCCCAAAATGTCTCAAATATGGATGAAAATATATTATGGAATTATAGGATTGTTCATCTCCCTTTTATGAGTCTTATTCTTCTCCACAAACACTTAATGGTCAAAGGACTACCTATTTTGAATGAACAAGACAATCTGTGTGAAAGTTGTATACTTGGAAAGCATAAAAGAGACATCTTTCCAACATCATCCTCCTATAGAGAAAAATAACATTTAGAATTGGTTCACACAGATCTCTATGGACCGATGCAAACCCAATCCATTAGTGGAATTTTTTATTTTCTAGCCTTTATTCATGATTTCAGCAAGAGAATTTGGATTTACTTTCTTAAAAATATGTCTGAAACCTTTTCGAGGTTCAAAGATTTCAAAGCTAAAGAAGAAAAACAGAGTGGCAAATTTGTAAAAGTGCTCAGGTCAGATGGAGGAGGAGAATATAATTCAAAGGATTTTGCATATTTTTGTAGAAAACATGGCATTATAATGCAAACTACAAATAGGTATACTCCACATCAAAATGGAGTGGCTGAAAGGAAAAATTAGGCCATCATGAACATGGCCAGGAGTATGCTCAGAGAAAATAATTTGTCCAATGAATATTGGGCTAAAGCAATTGCTTGTCCAATTTACACCTTGAAAATATCTCTAACAACAAGTGTCAAAGATAAAGTACCTCAAGAGGCATGTAGTGGCACAAACTTAATTTTTTCTCACTTCATAACTTTTGGCTGCATTTCTTTTGCACATATCCCTGAAGAGTTGAGAAAGAAACTTGACAACATGAGTGAAAAATGAATATTTGTATGATACAATGAACAATCAAAATCCTACATATTATATAATCCAATCACCAATAAATTTATAGTGAGCATGGATGTCAAATTATTAGAGAATAAATCATGGAGTGGGAAAGAAAATGAAACATTGGATAGTCAAAATCCACTGCATCAAATAGATGAACAAATTGAAAATTTAGAACAAAAAGTACATCCACAAAGACTGCCAATATTACAAGTACAAAGAAAACAAGAACATTATGGAAATGGTTCTTCTTTTAATAGTGAATCATATGCTTATGTAGAAAATACGAGAATAAGAAGCATACAGGAAATTTATGAGCAGAACAATGACATTGAGAAACAAACTCATTTTTCCTTACTATCATCTCAACCAACTTACTTTGAAGAAGTAGTAAAAGAGGAACATTGGGTACAAGTGTTATACAATTATTTTCCACCCGATCACTTGATGGGAATCATCTAGGGCTTAACAGCTTGAAAAAATGAATTGCACCACTTTTCCCCTAAGTTTGCAGTACCCTTTTTCTTGGTTGTTGGTTTCCCCTTTACATCCTATGACTAGAAAGTGTTGGTCGCTACTTGACCTCTTGCAAAGGGTAATCGATCGCTCCATGAAAGAATGAAAGGTGCAACAAGGTTTGTTACTCCCTATTTAGGATTGGTTTTGTGATATGATATTAAACCCCATATTCTTCGTGGCTCAACCTTGAGAATCTTTTCATCTTGGGCATGGAGATCTTATCCAAACTACCCTTTGATATTATCTCTATTATCCTATATATTGAGGGTATCTCATGGGAAAAGGGGAGAGAAAGGAGAAATCAAACTTGTTATGATAGTTTGATTACAGAGCTTGTGAAAGGAACTTGAGAAAGGGCTGAATCAACTTCCTTGATTGTAAGTTGTCAACCATTTTTCCATTAATAAAATATGTACATGATTTTCCTCCTTACTTGATTGTATGTAATTGTTATGATCTTTGTAGGGATTTAATATTCTTATGTTATGTCACTAGATCTATTATCTAGCTATACATGATGCGTTTGATCTTGTGAAAGGTTTCTTTGTGTCTCTATGTGTGCAGATCTGTGTTGGTAAGAGTGAAGGGCATATTCAAGAGAGCTAATAGCTAAGGATTGTGCATGGAAAAACGTCTGATAATCGGGTAAGCCTTTCATTCCATCAACTCATATATTTTTTTCATGTATAATTTAGATCTAGGAAAATATGTTGCTTGCATCTCTATTCTGTCTTAGGTATAGGAAGAGCCTAAGGGAGGTAAATCCTGTAGGGTTCATTTACCCTACAAAAGAATGGTGACTCCACTGGGGAATTCATTGTTGTTTAATCAATTTATTTATGAATGTTTTAATTCATATTCTCAAGATCTTTGCCCGTTTTAAGCCCTTCTTTTTGTTTTCATTCTGTCCATAAGTCTTTTCTGAGTATGTTTGAAAGTGTTAAAACCCATATCTGATAGATTTGTCTTAAATCTATTAGTTTTATCACTTGCACGATCATGGTCACAGGTTATTTATGCCCACAAAGTGAGAAAAATCTTGTGGTCGCTAGGTGCTCCATTGCAGGGAGAAACTAGGCCCTTTTGGTCGCCATGTTTTCCATTGTAGGGAGCGAACACCCTGAGAATCACACTGCTAGGAGTGGATAGGTCCTTATGTTCTCCATATAGTCCTCTACAGGGGGTGACCAATGATTTTTGGTCCCTCTTCTTCCATTAACAAGGTGCAATCGGGCTCTAAAATCTATTTTTTGAAGGGGCATCCTTCAAACAAACCCCAGATCTTTGTCTATCCTTCCTTGCAACATTTTTCAAATTCATTTTGAAATCTTTCCTTTTGTGTTCCATTTCATGTATTATATTATAAGCACTTTATGTTTTGTGGGTACGGTTTAGGTCATCTAATCCCATTCCTTCAGACTTTTAGTGCTAATGGTACTTTTGTGAAGAGAGTTCATTTGTTTTTAAAAATATTTTGGGTGTTCCCTTAGATTTGCTTCCATTGTTTAAACAAAGCCAACTCTCCTGATTTGCATCTCATCTTAGAGTGCAATCCTTTTTCAAGTTATTTGAAAACGTTTTCTAGCATTGAAATCTTAAGTTTTGCATTGACGACATTCTTGTGCTTGAATATTTTATTCTTTGGGTGCTTGTTTTCTCCACCTTCATTTGCGTTTGGGTTATTTTCAAAGTGTCATTGAATACTTTAATTTTGATTCAAAGAAAAAAAATGTCTCTTTTGAGTTTTTCATGTGATTTGGAAAGAAGAAAACAAGAATTTTGCATCCTACTGTCATAGTTAGAGTGTCTTGGTATATAGTTGAAAAGGGTTTGTATTTTTTTTGGATTTTAGAAACATTTATTTCCATTAAAAAGTAAAATTGAAAAGTTGCATGATATTGAGTGTTTGTTTATATTAATAAGAAAATAACTCTTCTCCTTCTTGTAGATAGAATTCATCGAAAATAAATGATTTCATTTCATTCTTTTTTCATTCTATTGGAGTTGAGTCTCACACATCATTAGTTTCATCTCCATGGATCTTTCTGAGTAAAAAAAACCATGAAAATCAACCAATGAGTTAATAAAATTAACTAAACATTTTTGTTTATAGTACACCAACAATAATTTAGAGATAGGGTATTTGGACTAGGAAAAGTGAGTAAATTTTCCAAGACTACTAAACAAGACTGTAGAAAACTAAAGAGTGACAAAAAAATGGACATTGAGAATAAAAAATCCTTCTCCTATTGTGTCACTATTGTAAATCCTTCAATCCTATCCCAAGTTGTTCTTAAGGGGGGATGTTAGGATATTTAGACACTTAGGAGTTAGTAAGATCTACTTGGTCTATTGTGTCGTTAAGTAAAAATGTGTTTTCTTGGGAGTGTTATACCTGAAATTAGTTCCACTGACAAGAAATGATTTTATTTTTATTGTCATGAAGTGATATTGAGAGTGTTATGCCTGAAATGTGGTTATTTAGTTCTCATCCTCAAATACATGGGATTAGGGAACATATACATTTCCTAATCATGGTTGTGAGATTCATAAAATAGTTGTATTGGGATACAATGCTATTTTTTAAATTAAAAAGAGATATGTGATTGATGGATATTATTTGTATGATGTTGCATGATGTGTTTATTTTGTTATCAATGTATCTCTATGTTGTGTAGTCTTAATATTAATGCTTTTAAACAATAGTAAACCTCCACCTCCATATTAGGCCCTCTTTTGGTTAGTTGTACTTGGCATTTTTCTAGAGGCATGTATTGATATTTTTCTAGGTGTAGCATGCTAGGATCTTAAGCACATAAAATGATCACAAACCACATATTCAATAAATCCATTATACTTCATTAATAAAAATCTTAAGTTACTGAAACACAATGCAATGATCCTTTTATGAGAGGATCAACTCTTGTCCACTTGCCTCTTCAAGGGGAAAACCTCCCAATGAGCTAGAATTCAATAAATGATTCATAAGGGGGACTTCATCCTTATTTATAGCTAGTTAGCAAACACTAACCATAATCAAACTCTAATTACCTAGTGGACCTTCATTAATGAGGCCACATTATATTTATTCAATGCTAACTACCTAATATGTTGTATTTAATAATAAATATAATTGTCAACCTAATTCACATTACATCAAATACCACCATACTTATCCTATTCTTAAATCTAATGGGCCCATATGACCCTATTACCCCCCTAGGGAACATCCCACCATTACGTCACCCTTTGAGAAGAGTTCTCCTTGCTTGCACCTACATAAGGAGTACTTCATCCTTATTTTTAGCTACCTAGCAAACCTTAACCATAACCATAACCAAATGATAACTACCTGCTAGGACTTCTTTAGTGAGGCCATATTACAATTATTTAATGCTAAATACTTAGTGGGCCTTATTTAATAGTGGACCTTAGAGTTGACATTATATTAATTGTCCACCATACATGATCTAATAGGCCCATAGGTACCTATTATACCCTTACGGAGGATCCCACCCGTAATACCCCTAGATCGAACCCCAAGTTGTAAATTTACATATAGGATGGTGAGCCAAGATATTTTGGGCCTGAGCAGCATTGCAAATATGCTTGAGGTCAGAGTGCCTATTTGGTTACAAGGATGGAGAGCCAAAATTATAAAAAGGCAACGAGCTTATCTTTGTAATATGTAATCACTCTGATTATTAATAAAATACATTATTGTTGCAGACCAACCGGACAAGAAGAGTATGGGGGGATAGAACTCCACAAGAGGAAAGCGAGGGGGATAAAGGACTTAAGAGAGAGGATTAAGCTAGGGGGATAAGCCAAGGAAAATAATAAAATATTCCTTAAATATTCCAAGCTTAAGTTTTGATATGCTGATGTTTTATCCTAAGTCTTGGAGAGGGACAAATTTCCAAGAGAGAGAAAGTGGTTATTCTTGTGCCACTTGTCATGTTGTTTGTAGGCATTCTTATGTTGGAGAATTAGTTTGTTTGAGGATTCTCTACATCATTCTACCATTTTCATTCTGGGAGGAAGGGAACCTTAGAATCTTGCCATCTGTACCTTATGGCCATCACCATTTTTCGTACCTGTATGGGGAAAGCTTTGGGGAGCGACTAGTAACAAGGAAACCCAGATCTTGGGGCTGAGAAAGCGGGTTTTCAAGCATGTTCTCATCTGAAGAGGAGGGTTGTCAGACCCATAAGTAGTCCCTCTAGTGAGATAATTATTTAAGATTGTTTGGCAGTGTGCTGGGAAATTAGTTGCAAATCTCTGAGACTTTCTGTCCATCTATTGCTAAATCCCTTGAAGGGAAGTGAGATAGTTGAAGGAATGTTGAGAAGAGAAGGGGTACACTTCCTGGGGTGGTACATGCATGTGGGAAATGGGAGGCTATAGGATAGTTGCAGCAATGGGCACCTTAACCTGAGATTTATTGTGCTAATTAGAACTTACTCTGGTTTAGGAAGCCTTCCCTAGTAGATTTTCTAGCCTTAGATGGGGGTGACCTGCTGCTGAGAATTTATGAGCATTAGAGTCTATGGTTGGGAGGAATGTTTAAGGTCTGCACACAGTTGGTTATTTACCATTAAAATATAAGTGTTCTTATTATATTTTTTTATGCCAATTACTATGTGTATGCTATGTTAATTATGTATGTTTAAAATGTACATATTTATGCATGAATTCTTTCTATTGGAACTGCATATTGTAGCATATGTAGGGAATTTTAGGTAATGATTGCATCAGATCTAATTTGATTTGTTGGTAATGAGAAACAATACATTATGATATGAAAGTCATAAATTTGGGCAGAATTCAAAGAAATTTGAAAATTCAGTTGTGAAAGAAGTCAATTTTTGTGTAGCATGGCCCAACCTGGGTGGCTAGAGACATTACAAAGTGGTATCAAAGCCATAGGTTCAATACTGAGCTTGCATGGCCCAACTAACATAACACTAGAGATATAAGTTGCATAAATTTAAATTTCAGAGAATGTCTCTGATATGTTTGACAAAAGTATCCCTATGAAATTGGGAAATAATTCATGGGGAATTTGAGAAATTCAACACTGGGGTTAAAAATACCCAATTCTAAATCTCAAATTGGGAATTTTCAACCTGTAACTGAGAAAAATTCATAAATTGCAGAGGGCCCATGGTGAAATTGAGAAAAATCCCCAATAATGCAATGGGAATTCATGGGAAATTAAATGAGGAAGAGTCAAATTTCATATACGAGAGTCAAATTGACGTATGTAGGGTTGGAATTGGTTGTATTAAGCTTGGATTTAGAACTACAATGGAGATCAAGCCAATAATTTTGAATTGGGGAATTTTTACAAATTGGAAAAAATTGGGTACTTTTCTGTACAGTGACATCAACATGATGGGGGGGCACATGTCAGTTGACATGGCAGAAGAATGGCGTGTACTGCCATGGTGGAAGAGGGTAGGTGATAAGGAGCTGCATGGCAGGGCACCTCCATGTTCTGTGAAACCTTGAATCTAGAACTATGGTGAGAGTTCAAGAATTGACTAAGTAAAGGAATGGATCGATCAGATGGAGAAGGTCGAGAGTATGTGAATAAATAAGGAAATGTGCGCAAACCCACATACCTGTGGTGAAGTTTCAAAATTTGACTAAGTGTTAAGACATCGTGGAGCACGATGAGATCATGAAATTTGATTAAGTGTCAATACTTTGCGGGTGTGATGGGTATGGCGGAGAAGTAGTGTAACATTCTGCAGAGTGTGATAAATCTCAAGAATTTGTCTAAGTGTAAAGTGGATACAACTAAACACGACGGTGCATTTTGGAGGAGGCAAAAGTTGTAATGAGAGAAAAATTGACTCATGAAATTGCGATAAAATGAAAAGTTTTCTAAGTATTGGAAATATACAAGGGAAGATTCGTGAAAGACTTAACACATTTGCAAGTCAACCTAGGTACGAAATGAAGGTGGCAGAATGTGACGGTTCATTTCTTAGGCCGAAAAAAAGTAACAAGAGTGGATAATGTGATTATGAACCCACGACAAACTTAGGAAAAGTTTCTAAGTGTGGGTGAAATATTTTGACGACTGAGATTAAATTTGAAGGAATGATTGGACGATTGTTAAGCATTGAAGCTATGTTGCTTGTGCTAATGGATATTTCTTCCCTTTCCCATGCTATCAATAAGTTTCTGCTAAAAACTCAAAACTTAGCATGAGCATAATCGTGGGAAAGGTCATGGATAGAGGAGTCCATGTATTCACTCAAAAATGTAAAAAGAGACATTAAGATTCACAAGAAATCAGAAATAATATTTCTGGTGCATTTGAAAAGAAGAATGATGCACAAAGTGGTGGATTTTTTAAATTATTCTTGTCTCGCAAATCATGTTGCGTGCACATTTTTCAAAATGAAGAGCACAAATAGAACCAAGTAGAATTCAACAGAGAGATTTGAGATTAGAGGGATGGAATATGCACAGAGAACTTACAACTATGAAGATGAAGTCATAGTGTTTGGTATGGGCATGGGTAATGCAAGGATAGAATCCAATGAACATGGGGAAGGAAGAGATGAGAGCGTGAATTTGGTGGAGACTATAAAGGGTCTGCAAGGAGATGTGCAAAGCTATAATGTTGATAATGAGAAGCTTATGAAGGCTAAAAAACACCAAGATGGATTCAACATCAAGATGTTGCAGAGATTGGACAAAATAGCGAAGAAAATGGATAAGGAAACACAAGAAAATGGAGAAGAAAATGGATAAGGAAATAGTTCTATTATTTGAGGATGAAATCCTTCCTCCATGTCCAAGAATGTTGGGAATTAGAGGAAAATGGCTTCACAGATCCACCCCCAACAGACCTAAATGACATGACAAATGCACAAAGAAATTATCTTGCATAACAAAGGAAGAAAGAAAACAAATCCAAGTATTGGATTCAAAATTCAATAGATGACTCTATTTTTTCCAAGATAATAGGTGCTTCCACTACAAAATAATCTTGGTATATTCTCAAATTAGCATACTAGGGTAATGATAAGGCAAAGATAGTAAATATTCATAAATTAGGAACGCAATTTGAAACCGTGAAGATGATTGAGATAGAGAATGTTGACCAGTTCATGATCAGAGTGATGGGCATCATAAATCAGATCAGGATTAATGGCGAATGAATTGAATATTAGAGGATTACTGAAAAAGTCCTCAGAATCTTGCCCAAGAAATTTGAAATGGTTGTAAATTCGATTTTAGAATCTAAAGATATATCTAGTTTCTCAGTAGAAGAATTAATGGGATCAGTTCTCTCACATGAAACCAGACTCAACTTGGAAGAAGGGTCTTTGGTGTTGATGATTGCAGCTATGTGAGACATTCTCCAGCTTACAAACCTGTGAGGTGTGGATTATTGCATCTATGTGAAGTGTTTCTCTCAGCTTACAAATCTGAGAGAAAGCCCCTAATAAGGGTACGGGGTTCCTACCCGAGATAGATCTAGGAACATATAGATGACCTCCTCCATTCAGAGAGTTGACAAGAACTCTAGATGATTATCCAGTGGGAAAGGCGATCTGTTGAGTTAGGACGTTCCTGTGGCTAAGCACAAGGTGAATGTGTGAAATCCCAAATTCCTAGGTGCATCATCATGAGAACATAAATGAAGATGATGTATTAGCCTCCGCTGAGAAACATATTTGACGAGAAGACTCTAGAATATTCTCCTGTGTGAGGCAGTGGGAAAGAAGATCTATAGAGTGGACATGCCCGTGGACGAGCATAAGTGAACGTGTGAAGATCTGGTTCTTCTTTGTAATGTAGTGAATCAGAGCTATGACATCCCTATGGATGTGCTCCTAGTGGATGAGCACTAGTGGGTGTATCATATCCTTTGCTATATATTGCTCAAGGGTCAGAACTACCTGTAACCCTAATTGTTATTTAAATGGTACAGGTCGACCCTACCTTAATGTGTTTAATAATAATTGTAAAAGATAATTAAACTGGATAATAATAATAATAATAATAATAATAATATGTATTAGAGAGGTCGTCCATGTTGAGCCAATAGACACTTCAGTTGATAGGACAAGTCTAATATAAGTAAAGGGAAATTCCCCATTGTGGAAATATAAATTTCTTGTGAGTTTGGAAATTTCAGCAAGTACACTTCTTTGGAAAAGGTGTGCACCTCTCTTGGGAGCTAGGGTTTTA
>SNQJ01S0043816.1:0-11276 GCA_010110895.2 Picea sitchensis
ATTTTATTTTAAATATTTTATATAAGTTATTTTGAAAATATTTTTAACATTTTATATAATTTATTTTTAAAACATTTTAAATAATTTATATAATTTAATTTTACACAAATTTACTTTATTCATTTTTAAATATACTTATAAATATTAATTATGCAGAAAGGGTATACCTATTGGAGATGAGCACAAATAATAATCTTTTAATATTAAATTATAATATGATGGTTACACATTGAAGATGTCGGTATATTCTTAGTCGTCCTCCAAAATCAACGAGTCAGATTTATTGTTGATAACTTTCTTGCATTTATGAATGCATCAGTTAAGTTGTTTACTTTTTAACATTTACCTAATCATATTAAGAAATTACTGTAACATCATATGATTGCCATGTTTAAATAATTAACCTTTGAGATTACCAGGTTTAACAGGCACTTCTTCAACTTCATTATTGAAAATTACACGTATCACATAGGCAAGCCACGTTTCCATGCTATCACACATTTAATCAACTTTATGCGTGTTTCCTCTACCTCAGATTTCCTCAGTTGTCTGCCAGTTTCACATACGAAAATGTCTCTGTTGGAATTGTTTTTGTGAGCACCCGTTCCGATTTCGGTTCAAACCCTAGAGCTACCGAAAGTATTATGAAAGGCGTAATTATTCTTCATCCCTTTGTCAGGTGCAGGTTACGTGGCTAAGATGTGGAGGGTTTGTTTTCTGTGAGGGATTTAGCCACTGTTTGTGTGATGGGCTAGAAAGTTCGTACTTTCTTCATGCATGGGCGAAGATGGATAGAGGGGAACCAAGGTTTCAATTCTTTCTGTGTGGGGAGGCTTTCACAAGTATTTTATAGTTTTATAGACATCCAATATCATATTAAAATCCATTGATATTTTTTTTTAAAGTTGTTGTAATAATTTTTTAATAATTAGGTTTTTTATAACTATAAGCCTCTCGGCATTCACCAACCACGAGTTAGCGGCTATGCTAGTTATATTAATATAATAAATGAAAATGAGGAAAAAAGTTTTGAAGTAAAAATTTCTTTCATTTCTTTTTATTTATTTCAATTCACTAAATTTATGACTAAGCTTTTATAGATATCCAATTAATATGAACTTAGAAATAATGGAGATTAGTTAACCAAATAATGGTTCTAACTGTTTAATGGTTTCAACCGTCTGAACCAAATATCATCCTATATAATGTACTCCTAATTAATTTAATAAATGCAATGCGTGGCTTTGCTTTGATGGTGGTGGTGGCTATGCTTTGATGGCTTCCAGTTGTTGTCTCGCTTGAGAGCAACCGATTTCTTTCATTCCTTCTTTTTCAAGTTGGTATCAGAGCGCTTGAGTGAAGAGTCGATCGTTGTTGAGCCAGGCGTTGTTGAAGGTTGCGTGAAGGAAACCGTTCGGCGTGGAGAGGCATGAAGGAATTCACAAAGCTTGTTAGGGTTCCTGTCTTTTCTGGCATTTCGACGTGTGAGGAATTCGCTCTGTTGAGAAAGCTTGCTCGAGGCCGAGGTTCAGGGCTAATTGTTGGATCATTTACGTTTGATGGAGTTGTGAAATTACGTTGTGTCACTTGCAGTTTCTATTACTTGTTGCACAACAACACCTTATCCTGTCAAGATCATTGTTACTTGCTCGAAGGAGAGGGTTCATAAAACAAGCCAAGGGTTCAAGAAACTGGTTGGCATCGTGCACAAAGGAGATTCCACAAAGTAAAAGAGAACCTGTGTGCCAAAGGAGATTCCTGGTTTGTGAGTTGCTGTGTGAAAACTGTCCTCTGTGAAAGTCAGCTCGTGATCTGCAGGCGTGAAGGTTTTTTGTTGATCGATTTTAATAATTTCATGTTCAAGGGTTCGCTTCCATCCAAGGGTCTTGGTGATACACACCGTCTAAAATATTCTGTCAAAAGTCTAATAATATTTGTTGCACGAGGTTTTCGTTATATTTAAAAAGGTTCAGTTTAGCTGAAAATATTTTTGACAGGGAGATTTGTGAATATTATAATACATTAAAAAAGGTTCAGTTTTGCTGAATTTTTTTTTTGACAGGGAGATTTGTGAATATTATAATACATTTAAAAAATCTTAGTTTAGCTGTTGATTCATGCCGTGGAGAAGGATTTTTTCATGCGTGAAGGAGTTTGCAAGGATGACGAATCCACTTGTTGAAACTTACCTCATTGCAGTTAATAAATTGGATGGCTCGAATTTCGAAGGTTATGGTGTTTGGACGATCACGAAATGAGATGAAACACGACTGCGGCAACAATCCAAGATTGGGATAAGCTGGAGAACAAATCCAAGGTATTATTACGAATGTGTGTGCAAGATAATATAATTCCTCACATTAGAGATGCTAAGACTTCTAAATAAACCTGGAAAGCACTTAAAGATTTGTATGAGACTAATAATACAAATCGTATTTTTTTCCTGAAGAGTAAATTGCTATGTATTAAAATGAATATAAATGAGTCTGTCAGTACCAACATGAAAGATAAATTGAGAGATATAGGAGAAAAAGTGTCAAACATTGATCTTGTCACAATTTCCCTAAATGGAATGCTAGAGGACTATCAAATGTTTATAACAGGCTTTTCAGCGAGAGAGAAAGCTTCTACCTTTGAGGAATTGACAGGTATATTATTGCAAGAAGAAGAGAGCCGCACGAATTTGAAGCCTCAGAATTCAGACTTAGCACTATGGAAAAACAAGAGATTCCCTAAAGGGAAACCAGGAGAAGGAGAAAAATGAGGAAGTTCATTTTAGAGGAAGTCATTTTCAAAGTCAAATCAAGGTATGCCATCTAATAGAAATGAATCTAAGTGTTTTTATTATGGTGGGACTGGGCATCCTGCCAGAGAATGTCATAAGAAGAAAAATGATGAGGATATGCATAAAAATAGAAAACATTCAGGACATTTTGAAGAAGAAAACCCGAATTTTGATTCAAAAGATCTCAGATTGTTTGTGTCTAATGTTGTACTGTATGTTGAAATTCATGATGTTGATGCATGTTTTGTTGATTCTGGAGCCTCAATTCACATGACATGTAATAAGAATTGGTATATAAACTTGAAAGAAACACATAATGGTGCCCATATTTATCTTGGAGATGATCATTCCTATCTAATCAAGGGATATGGAGATATTCCAGTAACACTTTCGAATGGTACTGTTAGACACATTCACAATGTTGTGTATGTCCCTGTGATAAATAAAAACTTGATTTCTATGTCCACAACTACAAATCATAATTTGAAGGTTGAATTCTTCAAGACACATTGTATAGTGAAGGACTTGCAGGATCATTATAGAATTGTTGCCTCAGGAGTCAGAGTTGGAGGTCAGTACAAATTTGATGTCACCAACAAGAATCATCAAGCATTGACTTCAGCAACTATGCCTACATAAACTCTTTGGCACCAAAGGTATGGTCACATTAATTATCTTGATTTGTTGTTATTACAAAAACAAAGTATGGTTGAAGGACTCCCTATGTTGAAGAATGAGTATATTTCTTGTGAAGGTTGTGCATTAGAAAAGATGCACAGAGATGAATTCCCCTCTAATCTTGATAGGAGAAAGAAAGATGTATTAGAACTTATACATATTGATGTTTGCGGACCAATGCAGCCAAGGTCCTTAGGTGGTGCTTATTATTTTTTTCTATTTATTGATGACTGTACAAGATACACATGGGTTTATTTCCTTAGGAAAAAGAGTGATACTTGTTAATACTTCAAGGAATTTAAAAATATGGTGGAAAAACAAACAAGAAAGTTCATCAAAATCCTCTGCTCATATCAAGGGTGATAGTACAGATTAGGGAACTTCATCAAGTATTGCAAAGATCATAGAATAGTACAACAATTTACAGTACCTGACACTCCACAGCAGAATGGAGTTGCATAAAGGAAAACTAGAAATTTGGTGGAGTGTGCACGAAGTATGATGAAATTTAAGAATCTCTCAAATGCTTTTTGGGCTGAGGCCATTAATATTGTTGTTTATTTAAAGAATAGAAGTCCAACAAAGTGTATTGATCATAAAACTCCTTTCAAAGCCTTGTATGATTCTAAACCAACAATTAATAATTTGAGGATATTTGGGTGTAAAGATTTTGCACATATTCCAAAGGATAATCAAAATAAGCTTGATGCTAAAGCTATCAAATGTATTTTTATAGGAAACTGTTCATAATTTAAAGCATATAATTTTTTTGATCCATCTACTTACAAAGTGTTTGCGAGTAAAGATGTAACTTTCCATGAGCGGATAGATAATGAAGACAACAATCATGAAGGATGGCATGTACTTCTTGAATATGAAGAGGTCAAAGAAGAGAAGCACCAACAGAAAAAGGCATCCAATGACATGGATACATCCAGCAATGAAGAAGAATCTTCACAAAATAGAGAAGAAGTCACCAGCCAATTGAGAAGATCTTCATGATAGGTTGGTCCACCTGAAAAATATAAAGATTAGGCCCTGATGAGTAGTATTTGAAATGTCATAGAACCCATCATTTTTAATGAAGCTAATGAACATGAAGAGTGGAGAAAAGCAATGGAGGAAGAATATGACTCTTAATGAAAAAAAGACTTGGGAATTGACTGAATTGCCTAAAGATAAAAAACCCATAGGATGTAAATGGATATACAAATCTAAATTCAAAACAGATGGTAGTATAGACTAGCACAACCTCTAACTCGCGGTTGAGAATGCCGAAAGGTATCTACTGAGAACACGTGCCCCCAATATAAAACGTCTGTGGTAATCCGTCTGTGGTAATATGAAACGTTTGGCTACATTAAATGTGGAAATTACATATCCTTACAGTAATTTTTTAATGTGATTAGGTAAATGTTAAAAAGTAAACATGCTAACGGATGCCTTGATAATTGCAAGAAAGTTATGAACAATAAATCTAACCCATTGATTTTGGAGGATGAGTAAGAATATGCCAACATCTTCAATGCATAGCCATCAAATTAGGGTTTAAGGTTAAATAAGGTTAAAATATCATTAATTGTGCCCATTGTCAATAGGTGTACGCCTTTCGACGTAATAAATATAAAGCCAGATTGGTGGCAAAAGGGTATTCACAGAAGGAGGGCATTGATTATGTAGAAAAATTTGCACCAGTAGCTAAATTAAAAACTATAAGAATGTTAATTGCATTAGTTACAAAGTACCATTGGAAGCTTCACCAATTAGATGTAAAGTTTTCTTTTCTGAATGGAAAAGGAGGAGGTTTACCTTACTCAACCAGAGGGGTTTGTGAAAAGTGGTCAAGAACATTTAGTGTGTAAATTAAAGAAAGAATTGTATGTACTGAAATAGTTACCTAGGTCATGGTATGAGAAGATAGATTACTTCTTTCTTCAACAGGGTTTTATGAAGAGAAAAAGCGATCCAAATTTGTATAGCAAGTTTGATGAAAATGGGCATGTTGTATTGATTTCCTTATATGTTGATGTCACAAGTATTTGAAATGAAAGATCTTGGTGAGTTACATTACTGCCTAGGTTTTGAATTTTGGAGAAATGTTGGTCAAACCTTTGTGTCTCAAGGTAAATATGTCACATAAGTTCTTAAGAAGCTTAAAATGGATCAGTGTAAAGTTTCTTATGTTCCAATGCAGCAGAAAATGAAAATTTACTGTAATGATGGTTCAAAGGAGGTAAATGGTATAGTGTATAGACATATGGTGGGAAGCTTGAACTATCTCACTACAACTAGACCTGAAATAACATATTATGTTAGTGTGTTAAGTCAATTTATGGAAAAACCTCTAGAAAACCATTGGAATGCAACTAAAGGGGTACTTAGGTATCTCAAAGGCACAATTGATTATGGTGTTAAATATATGGATTCATTCGATGTTGAGATGACATCTTACTCAAATTCAGACTGGGCTGGCAATCCGGATGATCGAAGATCTACTACAGGTTATGATTTTTGCATTGGATCCAGGAATGTTTCATGGAGCAGTAAGAAGCAACCTACTATATCATTGTCATCCACTGAGGCAACATATAAATCATTGTGTGCAACAACTTGTGAAGTTGTTTGGTTGAGAAGACTACTTCAAGATGTTGGAGAAGAACAAAAGAAATCTATGATAATCAAATGTAATAACCAGAGCTCAATCAAGTTGGAAAATAATTCAGTTTATCATTCAAGGACAAAGCACGTTAATACTCAGTTTCATTTGTTCGAAAAAAGATGTACTCTAATGACATTGCTTTAATGTATTGTAATACTAGTGAAATTGTTGCTGATATTTTCACTAAGAGTCTTGGGAAGATAAAATTTGAACTATTTAGGGAGATGTTAGGTGTGGATGTCAATCCTTTCTCCATTAAAGGGGATACTTAGAAATAATGTAGATTAGTTAACCGAATAATGGTTCCAACCGTCTAAACCGAATGTCATCCTATATAATCTACTCCTAATTGATTTAATAAAATGTAGTGCATCGCTTTTCTTTGATGGCCTCCAAGTGTTGTCTCACCTGAGAGCAGCCGATTACTTTCATTCCTTCTTTTTCAAGTTGTGATTGTGCCAATTTCATCCCTCATTATCATGACACTATAAAGGGAAGAGATTTATCATTGAACTATCTTGTCATGTCGAAGGGAATTTCAATACACTACAGTTCATCATGGAAATTCGTTGCACCTCCCAAATGTCATGGCATGAATGGGCCTCGGACATCTTTCAAAGACGATATTCTTGGACCATTTTCTTCAAGGGCACATAGTAGTAATGTTGATATCAGTATGTCAAGGCTCTGCATGCGAAGTGACAGCCATGATTCACAAGATGCACAGTCTTTGCATAGTAGTGTGTGTCAGTGCTTTGATAATGTTACCAACATTGTTTCTAGTGCAAGTTCTACCATACTTTCACCACTCTTATCTCAGGATTATGAAAGGTGTAATTATTCTTCATCCCTTTGTCAGTGCAGGTTACGTGGCTGAGATGTGGAGGGTTTGTTTTCTGTGAGGGATTTAGCCATTGTTTGTGTGATGGGCTGGAAAGTTAGCAGTTTCTTCATGCATGGGTGAACATGGATAGAGGGGAACCAAGGTTTCAATTCGTTCTGTGTGGGGAGGCTTTCACAAGTATTTTATAGTTTTATAGACATCCAATATCATATTAAAATCCATTGATATTTTTTTTAAAAGTTGTTATCACAATTTTTTAATAATTAGGTTTTTTATAACTATAAGCTTCTCGGCATTCACCAACTGCGAGTAGTGGTTGTGCTAGTTATATTAATATAATAAATGAAAATGAGGAAACAAGTTTTGGAGTAAAAAGTTCTTTCATTTCTTTTTATTTCTTTCAATTCACTAAATTTATGACTAAGCTTCTATAGATATCCAACTAATATGAACTTAGAAATAATGGAGATTAGTTAACCAAATAATGGTTCTAACTGTTTAATGGTTTCAACCGTCTAAACCAAATATCATCCTATATAATGTACTCCTAATTAATTTAATAAAATGCAATGCGTGGCTTTTCTTTGATGGTGGTGGTGGCTTTGCTTTGATGGCTTCCAGTTGTTGTCTCGCTTGAGAGCAGTCGATTTCTTTCATTCCTTCTTTTTCAAGTTGGTATTAGAGCGCTTGAGTGAAGAGTCGATCGTTGCTGAGCCAAGAGTTGTTGAAGGCTGCGTGAAGGAAACCGTTCGGCGTGGAGAGGCGTGAAGGAATTCACAAAGCTTGTTAGGGTTCCTGTCTTTTCTAGCATTTCGACGCGTGAGGAATTTGCTCTGTTGAGAAAGCTTGCTCGAGGCCGAGGTTCAGGGCTAATTGTTGGATCATTTACGTTTGATGGAGTTGTGAAAATACGTTGTGTCGCTTGCAGTTTCTATTACTTGTTTCACAACACCACCTTATCCTGTCAAGATCATTGTTACTTGCTCGAAGGAGAGGGTTCATAAAACAAGCCAAGGGTTCAAGAAACTAGTTGGCATCGTGCACAAAGGAGATTCCACAAAGTAAAAGAGAACCTGTGTGCCAAAGGAGATTCCTGGTTTGTGAGTCACTATGTGAAAACTGCCCTCTGTGAAAGTCAGCTCGTGATCTGCAGGCGTGAAGGTTTTTTGTTGATCGATTTTAATAATTTCATGTTCAAGGGTTCGCTTCCATCCAAGGGTCTTGGTGATACACACCGTCTAAAATATTCTGTCAAAAGTCTAACAATATTTGATGTAGGAGGTTTAGGTTATATTTAAAAACGTTCAGTTTAGCTGAAAATATTTTTGACAGGGAGATTTGTGAATATTATAATACATTAAAAAAGGTTCAGTTTTGCTGATTTTTTTTTTTGACAGGGAGATTTGTGAATATTATAATACATTTAAAAAAGCTTAGTTTAGCTGTTGATTCATGCCATGGAGAAGGATTTTTTCATGCGTGAAGGAGTTTGCAAGGATGACGAATCCACTTGTTGAAACTTACCTCAATGAAGTTAATAAATTGGATGGCTTGAATTTCAAAGGTTATGGTGTTTGGACGATCACGAAATGAGATGAAATGCAACTTGATGCGACTGTGGCAACAATCCAAGATTGGGATAAGCTAGAGAACAAATGCAAGGTATTATTACGAATGTGTGTGCAAGATAATATAATTCCTCACATTAGAGATGCTAAGACTTCTAAATAAACCTGGAAAACACTTAAAGATTTGTATGAGACTAATAATACAAATCGTATTTTTTTCCTGAAGAGTAAATTGCTATGTATTAAAATGAATATAAATGAGTCTGTCAGTACCAACATGAAAGATAAATTGGGAGATATAGGAGAAAAAGTGTCAAACATTGATCTTGTCACAATTTTCCTAAATGGAATGCTAGAGGACTATCAAATGTTTATAACAGTCTTTACAGTGAGAGAGAAAGCTTCTACCTTTGAGGAATTGAAAGGTATATTACTGCAAGAAGAAGAGAGGTGCATGAATTTGAAGCCTCAGAATTCAGACTTAGCACTATGGAAAAAGAAGAGATTCCCTAAAGGGAAACCAGGAGAAGGAGAAAAATGAGGAAGTTCATTTAAGAGAAAGTCATTTTCAAAGTCAAATCAAGGTATGCCATCTAATAGAAATGAATCTAAGTGTTTTTATTGTGGTGGGACTGGGCATCCTGCCAAATAATGTCATAAGAAGAAAAATGATGAGGCTATGCATAAAAATAGAAAACATTCGGGACATTTTGAAGAAGAAAACCCGAATTTTGATTCAAAAGATCTTAGATTGTTTGTGTCTAATGTTGCACTGTATGTTGAAACTCATGATGTTGATGCATGTTTTGTTCATTCTGGAGCCTCAATTCACATGACATGTAATAAGAATTGGTATATAAACTTGAAAGAAACACATAATGGTGCCCATTTTTATCTTGGATATGATCATTCCTATCTAATCAAGGGATATGGAGATATTCCAGTAACACTTTCGAATGGTACTGTCAGACACATTCACAATGTTGTGTATGTCCCTGTGATAAATAAAAACTTGATTTCTATGTCCACAATTACAAATTATAATTTGAAGGTTGAATTCTTCAAGACACATTGTATAGTGAAGGACTTTGCAGGATCATTATAGAATTGTTGCACCAGGAGTCAGAGTTGGAGGTCAGTACAAACTTGATGTCACCAACAAGAATCATCAAGCATTGACTTCTGCAACTATGCCTACATAAACTCTTTGGCACCAAAGGTATGGTCACATTAATTATCATGATTTGTTGTTATTACAAAAACAAAGTAGGGTTGAAGGACTCCCTATGTTGAATAATGAGTATGTTGCTTGTGAAGGTTGTGCATTAGAAAAGATGCACATAGATGAATTCCCCTCTAATTTTGATAGGAGAAAGAAAGATGTATTAGAACTTATACATACTGATGTTTTCATACCAATGCAGACAAGGTCCTTAGGTGGTGCTTATTATTTTTTTCTATTTATTGATGACTACACAAGATACACATGGGTTTATTTCCTTAGGAAAAAGAGTGATGCTTGTTAATACTTCAAGGAATTTAAAAACATGGTGGAAAAACAAACAAGAAAGTTCATCAGAATCCTCTGCTCATATCAAGGGTGATAGTACAAATTAGGGAACTTCATCAAGTATTGCAAAGATCATAGAATAGTACAACAATTTACAGTACCCGACACTCCACAACAGAATGGAGTTGCATAAAGGAAAACTAGAACTTTGGTGGAGTGTGCACGAAGTATGATAAAATTTAAGAATCTCTCAAATGCTTTTTGGAATGAGGCCATTAACATTGTTGTTTATTTAAAGAATAGAAGTCCAACAAGGTGTCTTGATCATAAAACATCATTTCGAAGCCTTGTATGATTCTAAACCAACAATTAATAATTTGACGATATTTGGGTGTAAAGATTTTGCACATATTCCAAAGGATAATCAAAAGAAGCTTGATGCTAAAGCTATCAAATGTATTTTTATAGGAAACTGTTCATAATTTAAACCATATAAATTGTTTGATCCATCTACTTACAAAGTGTTTGCGAGTAAAGATGTAATTTCCATGAGCAGACAGATAATGAAGACAACAATCATGAAGGATGGCATGTACTTCTTGAATATGAAGAGGTCAAAGAAGAGAAGCACCAACAGGAAAAGGCATCCAATGACATGGATACATCCGGCAATGAAGAAGGATCTTCACAAAATAGAGAAGAAGTCACCAGCCAATTGAGAAGATCTTCACGACAGGTTGGTCCACCTAAAAAATATAAATATTATGCCCTGATGAGTAGTATTTGAAATGTCATAGAACCCATCAGTTTTAATGAATCTAATGAACATGAAGAGTGGAGAAAAGGAATGGAGGAAGAATATGACTCTGTAATGAAAAAAAGACTTGGGAATTGACTGAATTGCCTAAAGATAAAAAACCCATAGGATGTAAATGGATATACAAACCTAAATTCAAAACAAATGGTAGTATAGACTAGCACAACCTCTAACTCGCGGCTGAGAACGCCGAAAGGTATCTGCTGAGAACGTGTGCCCCCAATATAAAACTTCTGTGGTAATATGAAACGTTTGGCTGCATTAAACGTGGAAATTACATATCCTTACAGTAATTTTTTAATGTGATTAGGTAAATGTTAAAAAGTAAACATGTTAACGGATGCCTTGATAAATGCAAGAAAGTTATGAACAATAAATCTAACCCATTGATTTTGGAGGACGACTAAGAATATGC
>SNQJ01S0043816.1:11286-21995 GCA_010110895.2 Picea sitchensis
GCCACCATTCTAGCGAGTCTTTCACTCTGTATTTTTACAGTCTCTGTACATTTCTTTGATTAATAGAAATCGTGTATTACTGTATATCTGTGTTTATGGTTTCATCTCTGATACATTTATGTCATATTATTGAATACCTGCAATATCTCTGCGAATTTCTTTATTATACCTCCGTTCTCATTTCGTGCCGAAAATAATCCGGATCAATTAGGGTTTAAGGTTAAATAAGGTTAAAAGATCATTAATTGTGCCCATTGTGAATAGGTGTACACCTTTTGACGTTATAAATATAAAGCCAGATTGGTGGCAAAAGGGTATTCACAGAAGGAGGGCATTGATTATGTAGAAAAATTTGCATCAGTAGCTAAATTAAAAACTATAAGAATGTTAATTGCATTAGCTACAAAGTACCATTGGAAGCTTCATCAATTAGATGTAAAATTTTCTTTTCTGAATGGAGAAGGACGAGGTTTACCTTACTCAATCAGAGGGGTTTGTGAAAAGTGGTTAAGAACATTTAGTGTGTAAATGAAATAAATAATTGTATGTACTGAAACAGTTACCTAGGTCATGGTATGAGAAGATAGATTACTTCTTTCTTCAACATGGTTTTATGAGGAGCAAAAGTGATCCAAATTTGTATAGCAAGTTTGATGAAAAGGGGCATGTTGTATTGATTTCCTTATATGTTGATGTCAAATTATTTGAAATGAAAGATCTTGGTGAGTTACATTACTTCCTAGGTCTTGAATTTTGGAGAAATGTTGGTCAAACCTTTGTGTCTCAAGGTAAATATGTCACAGAAGTACTTAAGAAGCTTAAAATGGATCAGTGTAAAGTTTCTTATGTTCCAATGCAACAGAAAATCAAAATTTACTGTGATGATGGTTCAAAGGAGATAAATGGTATAGTGTATAGACATATGGTGGGAAGCTTGAACTATCTCACTACAACCAGACCTGAAATAACATATTATGTTAGTGTGTTAAGTCAATTTATGGAAAAACCTCTAGAAAACCATTGGAATGCATTTAAAGGGGTACTAAGGTATCTCAAAGGCACAATTGATTATGGTATTAAATATACAGATTCATTCGATGTTGAGATGACATCTTACTCAAATTCAGACTGGGCTGGCAATCCGGATGATCGAAGATCTACTACAGGTTATGATTTTTGCATTAGATCCAGGATTGTTTCATGGAGCAGTAAGAAGCAACCTACTGTATCATTGCCATCCACTGAGGAAAAATATAAATCATTGTGTGCAACAACTTGTGAAGTTGTTTGGTTGAGAAGACTACTTCAAGATGTTGGAGAAGAACAAAAGAAATCTACGATAATCAAATGTAATAACCAAAGCTCAATCAAGTTGGAAAATAATCCAGTTTATCATTCAAGGACAAAGCATGTTAATACTCAGTTTCATTTGTTCGAGAAAATATGTAGTCTAATGACATTGCTTTAATGTATTGTAATACTAGTGAAATCGTTGCTGATATTTTCACTAAGACTCTTGGGAAGATAAAATTTGAACTGTTTAGGGAGATGCTAGGTGTGGATGTCAATCCTTTCTCCATTAAAGGGGATACTTAGAAATAATGGAGATTATTTAACCGAATAATGGTTCCAACCGTCTAAACCGAATGCCATCCTATATAATCTACTCCTAATTGATTTAATAAAATGCAGTGCATCGCTTTGCTTTGATGGCCTCCAAGTGTTGTCTCACCTGTGAGCAGCCGATTACTTTCATTCCTTTTTTTTCAAGTTGTGATTGTGCCAATTTCATCCCTCATTATCATGACACTATAAAGGGAAGAGATTTATCATTGAACTATGTTGTCATGTCGAAGGGAATTTCAATACACTACAGTTCATCATGGATCATGAAAGGAAATATATTTATTTGTGACCTAAGTTGTCATGATGATCTAAGGGGTTCTGCCAAATTCACTCCCAAAATTCTTATTCCTTTCTTGGTCGTGAGATTGATACTTGTTTCTGCTTTTTGTTATGGGGTTTCCGATTATTGTGTCGCGAAGTGTCGATTAGGGTTGACGAAAGGATGTAGTGGTTTGATATTTGTACTTTCATTATTTACAATTTATTTCTTTTCTTTAATAGATAACTAATTCCCTTTCTCATAAAACCTATAACCTCAAAAATTATGATAGTTCTTGAGGAACTATGACCTCAGGAACTTTGAACTAATTCTTGTGTCATAGTTCCCGAGGCCAAAGTTCTTCAGGTCATAAATTGTGGGGTAATAGTTCTCAAGGTCAAAGCTCTTGAGGTCATAGTTCTCAAGGTCATATTTTTTTGTCATAGTTCTTGTCTCATAAAACCTATGAATGACTTCAAGAACGATGACCTCAAGAACTTTGAGCTATTTCCTGAAGTCAAAAGTTCCTAAGGTCAAAGTTCTCAATGTCATATTTCCTAAGGTTAAATTTCTTGAGATCATAGCTCCTGAGATCATAGTTCTTGAAGTCAAAGTTCCTTAGTTCATAGTTCCTTAGGTCATAGTTCTTGAGGTCAAATTTCTCGAGGTCGTAATTCTTGAGGTTAAAGTTCCCAAGGTCATAATTCCTAAGGTCAAAGTTCTTGAGGTCACAGTTCCCAAGGTCATAGTTCTCAAGGTCATAGTTCCTAAGGTTAAAGTTTCTGACGTCACAATTTCGTGTGATAGTTATGGAGGTCATAGTTCCCATTTCATAATTCCAGTGTCATAATTTTGGGTGTTTTTTCAATTGTGACTATGAAGTTCTTCTACTTTGCAGGTGATCTACAAACTGTGACTATTAAGCTCTCCTTCTTTGTAGGTGATCTACAAATAGTTATATGGACAACATATTCATTATCATAGTTCCTTAAGTCATAGTTATTGAGTTAATAGTTTATGAGATTAATGTTATTGAGGTCATAGTTCTCGATGTCATAGTTCTCGTGTCATAATTCTCGTGTGATAGTTTTGGGTGTTTCTTCAACTAGGACATATAATTTTTCCTTATTTGCAAGTAATCTACCATAACTATGATCTAGATAACAAATTCACTATCATAGTTTTTGAGATCATAGTTCCTAAGGTCAAATTTCTCAAGGTCATAGTTTTTGAGGTTAAAGTTCTCATTCCCGAGGTCATAGTTCTTGAGGTCCTAGTTCCCGAGGTTAAATTTCTTGAGGTAAAAATTCCTAAGGTCATAGTTCTCGAAGTTAAATTTCCTAAGGTCATAGTTTATGAAGTCATGGTTCATGAGGTCATAGTTCTATGTCATATTTCATTTCTCATAAAATCTATGAATGACATCAAGAACTATGACCTCAAGAACTTTGAACTAGTTCCTATGTCATAGTTTTTGAGGCCATAGTTCTTGATGATCCAGATGGATCTCGGTGGCCATCCACCTTTTCCACTGAATCAATGTTTTCAAGCCTGTGGTTTTTATAAACATGATATTCACCCTTTTGATGGGGAATGTAATGTAATGCCATCTCCATTTTTTAATTACAACCATAACATAATGATTTTCTAGTGGCCTTATATACATGCCAACAACATTAATGCACATGATCCAATTAGAACTCCACAGTTAAGCATGCTTGGACTAGAGTAGTACTGGGATGGGTGACCTCTCGAGAATCCTAGTGTTTTACATGCCTATGACATTTTGTAAACTTAGACCAATTTATCCCACATGCATCATGGGAATTATTCTCCTCTCACTCTCTCATATATAATCGAGGTGAAGTTGGTCCTTTGATCATGAAATGGAGTGTGATGTAGTGCTTTTTGGCCTAGCCAACAAATCTTTCTCTTCAGAGATAAGCTACCACCAATCTAACCATTTTGTGTTCTACATTATTCTGTTATTTTATTCATTAATAAAAGTTTGGCTTCACTATGTTTATGTGTTTTCTACTGTAGTTTTGTTTGTATCTCATTTCATTCTTAACATAATCTAGATTAGTGGTATCAAAGAAATCTACTCCATGTTATTTCTTGGTGTGTGTTCTTGATGAGGTCAGGGTATAGATATTTGGGTCTCGAGCTAGTTTTGCTTGGGGACGATCACTCTCACCAGCCCAAACAACCTCCCATGGCGGAAGAAGAGAGAGATGACAAAGCAAGAGATCCTTTCAAGACATTGCTTGAGGAATCCCTCACATAATAGAGGAACAACATGATGGACAACTTCGCTCATATAAGGGAATATCACCTTCACGCTCAATGTTAAAATATTGTAATTGCGACAAATATTCTAATTATATTTGATTTATTTTCTTATAGATCAAATCCCCTTTTGTGGATTTATCATGTCGGGTCTTGTTAAGACCAAATCCCCTTTTCTGGATTGCTCAAACCATAGTAATATGGTGTTGTTTGTAAAGTCGGCCCCTAGGGATAATTAAAGTGGTTTTAGCCACTAGTTGAAGATGTTGACCCAACTTGGTGAAGAGACACAACCCTAGCGCCTGCCATCTAGTATAAATAAGTGAGGATGGTGCCTCACTTACTCACTCACTCAAGTCACTCATCTAGTGAAAGTTTTGAAGGAGGTTGTAATTAGAAGAAGGAGAAGAGAGAGGCACATGCTTTGTCTTGGATATTCTTGGTGGTTTGGTCATTTCTCTTAAGGAAGTTTTTGTTGGGTTTTCTCCCCCATGAGGGTTTCCCAGGGTAAAATGTTGTGTACCTTGTGATTGTGTTTCTCTCATTGATCCTACTTATGCTATTATTGTCTAGTAAATTGAAAATAACTTAATAAAAACTCTAAATTTAACATGGTATCAAATCTAAACTGAGTAGAGCACCTTTCATTGGGTAACCAAAACGTCACTGTTGTCGTACAAGAAAATTAGGGCTTTTTATAGGAGAAGAGTTTCTGACTTAAAACCATCCAAGGAAGTGCGCCCTACCCTAGTGAATCTTTTGGCATCTTGAGTGCACCTTTTCAGTGGACAGAGCTTCCAGAAAGTCAAACCCTAGTTTTGAATGGTACCAGAAAACCAAAAAACTAGGAAACTAGAACCAGTACCAGAAGTACCAGTCCATATTTCTGTAGGTCAAGTTTCAAAGTATAAAACTTGAATTTTTTTAAATCAAACAACTCCAACCTACTTGCCTCAGTCCAACACATCTAGTCCATGGATTAGAATTCCAAAATTTGAAGTTTGAAAAATTAGGGTTTCCTCATAAAAGCCCAAGTCGTAGTTACAATTGGAGTTGTAGTATCAACACCAGTTGCAGTGTCAGTTCCTTCATGCCAGTTGTAGTGCCAGTTGCAGTTCCAATTCATTCATGCCAACTGCAATACCAGTTGCAATGAAAGATTTTATGAAGTGTTGGGATTGTTGTTATATTGTCCTAGTGTGCATCACTGTCAAAGGTATGTACTTACATGTGTTTAAAATGTATTATCATTCTAAAGGGTATTTGAAAGAGAAAGGATATTTTAAATCATAGATCCAAAAGGATCACAGATCCAACAAATTCAAAGGAATAATGCACCCCAGGTTTGATATTCATCTATTTGTTATGACATTATGAACACCTAGGTCGTATAATGAAGTTATGACCTTCATACTAACCATTGGTCAAAATTAAAGTCAAGGTATTAGATTGATTAAAGTTGAGTTTATAGAGTTTATTCTCTAACTTTTATTTCTATCAAGATAACATATTGTCTTAGTACAGGGGACATGTTGAAGAAAACACTTGTCATCTTGAGTGAAGGAGACTTGGAAGAAAATAAACACACTCATTCTTGAGGACAAGACTCCAGGTTCCATGTTTGATTGATTAAGTTCATAAGATTCAAATTTGCACATGTCAAGTTTGATAACTACCTCATTGCAAGTAAACACTATAGTTGAGGTAGCAATCTTTGAAAAGTACTATGCTTGGTAGCATATGAGCATATTGAGATAAATGGTTATTGTAATGAGTTACCAGATATAACTAAAATCTCCTCTAGGAGAAACTTCTTGTTTTTCCTCCAGGTTACCATGGAGGAATGATTGATCATAACACTAGATGAGTGTTTCTCTCATTATTGTATTTCTTACTTTTAACCCAAGTTCCAGGGAGGTCACAAGTGATATCTCTAAAAGAGCTACTATGGCGATTGTTCTCGCTATTTCTTTATTATTATAAAGAGTATTATTCTAATTTGTATTTGTTCATGTTTCGGGCAAGTCACAGGTGCCCTAAGGAATTTATAGTGACGATTGCAGGAAACAACATATTAGATGAGACATGAACCAGACCATGTACATGATCGTATACATTCATTTACCAAAGAAAATGAAGAAGAAGATATTTTTGAGATACATAGTATCTCATATGGAGATTGATTGTGTTAGTAACATTTTTCGTCCGAGGCACAAGAGTATTCAGGATTGCAAATGGAACGAGGAGCGCTGGGCGCAGCTCACAGAAGAAAACTATTTTGGGCTTAAAATCAAGCGAGCGGGCACTTCATTCTTTTGCAGAAAGAATTCATCGACAGAGCAGAGCAACGGTTGATGGGTTGTTGCAGCTAACCGAGTCGCGCTAAGTATGGCACAAAAGGGTTTTCAAGGGGCGTAAATCGCGATCAGTACAAGCGTATTAGTTATTCCTCGAACTCGGGGTTCGTAAGTTCGGAGGGCGGACTATGTCTTTTAGTGGCGCAAGATTGCGAGTTACGAAAAGTGCCCAGAGGGGGTCAACCTTCACTGACCATCGTGTCTCGAGACTTCGAGAGGGGAGAATGCCAAAGTTCGATACTCCAACTCGTGAATCCGTGAGTTGCGAGAGGTGTTAGTACTTGGGATCTAGCCAACGGTTACATGCAGAGAGCGCTAACCAGAAAGGGGGCCCGACCCGTATCGCCATCTCGGGGATCAGGAGTTTAGAAAAGGGAGCCGAGGGTCTTTGACCCACGAACTCGCGAATCGCGAAAGGGAAAGAACTTTTAAAGTTGGGCCCACAGTATCAGGGGGCAGTCTCAGTCATCCATTTGAAGCAGACACCTGGCACATGATTAGGCTCCCCGCCTTTTCGCCCATTGCGGTTTCGAAGCGCAAAAAACAGCTCCATCATATCCCGATATGCGAAGTAGCGAGAGCATCCAGGGCCTAGGGCCCACAACAACATTGGGTGAATTTAGGGCCGTCGGATTTGAGAGAGACGCGTGGCGCCCAATTGAGTCGTCTCAGCGTTTCACCCATTGCAGCTATGATAAGAAAGGTCCAGGATCGTCGTATTCCCAATGCACGAGGTGCCGGGAGTGTCCAGGACCCAGACCCATAACATCACCGAAGTGAATTCAGGACCATCAGATCTAGAGGGGCGCGTGGCGCCAGATTAAGTGGCCTCGGTGTTTCTCTCATCGCGATTTCAAGAAGAAAGGATTAGCTCCTTCCCATTCGTGAACGCCGAGGGAGCCTTGGGGATAAGCACGTGGTCACAGCCCGTGGTCATTTGGGAAAGAAAAGAGCTGCTCAGGAAGGGCCGAAGTCGTCATGTATGTTCACAGAAGGAATTACCATGATCTCCAAGTGCCATTTGATCTGACCTCGACCCTGGTTTTCGCTTGGAGTAAATGAAGGCGAGAAGGGGTGGTTGAAAGCTCTCCTCATTAATTAAATGCGAGAAATGGAGGGTCTGGAAAGAGGACTGCTCGAGAGGGTCATGTGTACCCATTTTTCCAGAGATGCCATGCCGAGTTCTCGACTAGACGGAGGAGGTCTGCACACGCTAACTCGACATTTACTGGCTCAGCTACTCCTCCCCTGCAAAGGCCATGCAAAGTTAAGGAGACATCTGACGAAGGACTTCTGCCCAAAGATTGATTGAAGAGACGCTACGCCTTGGAGGGCGAGTGCGCCTCTGTTGGGCAAATCTTCCCAAGTATATGTAGTGAGTTTTTGCATTTTTGAAGGTATCGATGGTAGAGCGAAGCTCCCGATTGTAAAATTTTAACACACTCTAAGTCTCTGGTTATGAATCTATATGTGAGATTTCTTGTTTTATGACAAACAGTCTTTCTTACTCCATCTAATTTTCATCTTATGCTGAGAGAGTTCGTGAACAACTGATTCGTGCAAATTATTGCAATCATGTTATGATAAATGATTTATTGTTGCATTGTTGTATTCTCTGGCATTTTGCATTTGAATGCAAGAAGATCTTGCATTTAGATGTCTTCTCCCACAACCTGTTAGAAACCTGATGTTTACGACAGACCTTTGCACCTCTCTGATACAAGTCTTCCTCCTACTCACCCTTACTACAACTCACTGTCTGAAGTTACCTAAGACCTCACTTGCCCATGCATGCCTAGCCTAGTTTCGGAGTTAGAACCACATCGTTTGAGTTAACCTCCATTTGATCACCCCCATTAAGAAAATCGTGACATAAAATGATGGGGGTCGGGCTCTGCTCCTGTTGCAATCCCGGGGTGACTTCTGATGCTAACATTTCTGGTGCCGTTGCCGGGGAAGAAATTGAAAATTTTCCCCGGGATTGAACGACATTGAGCTTCTGATTCTGAGGGTGCATCAGGTATCAGAGACTTTAAATATTTCTACTGTGCACCTGGTGACTCCATTGTGACGTCTCCACTGTGGTGAACCTGTCATGTTAATTGTGGCTTTCAGAGGTAGACACACGCGGTCTCATCCACAACTGCCTCTAGCTACACCCAAAGCTGATCCAGAGGTGGTTCTCAGAAAAGGAAAGGCTTCCGAAGAAGAAGCTTCCACCGTCGAAGCAGGTAATCTGTCATCTCCTTCTGTAAGAACTCCATTTTCTCCTCCTCAATTTCTTAATAGACCTCCTTCAGAGGTTTCCCGTTTCCTTAATTTTGGTAGTGTTCCTGCTGAGTTTTCCTCTCCTGGTCTGGGATTGGAGGGAGAAATCCTTGTCACTCCCCTCTCCTCTGAAGCTATACCTTGGTGTAGACCCAGGACTACAGAATATTTCCCCACTCCTGCACAAAGAGAAGCACATGCTGAGTTGAGCTCGTTAGTTTTCTCCTTAAATCCCCTCTTGTTTCCCACTCCACTTCGAGACTCATTCCCAGTAGCCCCTTCGTGAACTCCTTCTCCTCCAAGCTCTCCTCCACCTAATATTCCTATGGCTGGTGCTAATCCCCCTATGAATAGAATGGATGCCATAGTTTCTGCCAGATATGCTCCCTTAATCCTACCCCATCCTATGAATCCTCTCCCTGCTGGAGACTACTTGAAGTATATGCCCAAGTTCACTGGGGAAGGAGACATGACTGCAGAAGAGCACCTGGCTGCTTTCTACAGTTATGTAGACAACCTGAACATTGAAAATGAAGATGTATGGATGAGAGTCTTTGTCCAGAGCCTGGATGGCGAGGTGAGGAAATGGTTTAGAGGATTGGCCCCCAGATCTATTGCTGGGATCAAAGCCCTGGATAGTGGTTTCCTGAGGCAGTGGGGCGACAGGAAAGATTTCATGTATTACATGACAGAGTTTGGATCTTTGAATAAGATGGATGGAGAGTCTGTCTCCGACTTCTCCAAAAGATTCAATAATATGTATAACAAGATCCCTGCCGAAATAAATCCTTCAGAAGCCTCGACCAAGATTTCTTATGCCAGTGCGTTTGGACCCAATTTCTGTCTTTTATTGAGGGAAAGAAGAGCCACCTCCTTAGCCCAAATGCAATATGCAGCCATAGAAGTGGAATACAATGTATTAGCAGCTGATAGACTGAGGAACAAGGCTGATGCAAACAGAATAAAGGGAAGATCCGAAACCTCAACTTCTAGCCCATCGGTGCCCCACTCTCAAGTGGATGAACTGACCAAGATGGTGAAGTCTCTGTCCGCAGATATGGAGAGGATAAAGGTGGAAGGGAGGCAAGCATACAAGGGCCCTTAGAGCCCCGAAAACAAAGGAGGTTTCAGGAGGCCAAACAATATCACTTCCTCAACTATGCAAAGGGAGAGGGGAAGAGACAGAGAAGACTAGAAGATTCAGGCCCCTTTCTAAAACAATTTTATGGCCGAGGAAGAAGAAGGGGAAACAGGTGAGCTTGATCCTGAAATCCATTGCTTCAGAGAAACTCCTCCTTTTCCTCATCTGACTCAATCAGCATATGAGGAGTCTCTCATGAACAGTCAACTAAATGAGTTGAGCAAGGAAAATAAGACTAGTGGTTGCCAAGGCAGGTATGACCTGAGGTCCCAGAAGAAGGCAGTAACACCCGATGTTCCTGAGCAGTCCACTAGAACAGAGAAACCTGCTAATGAAGTAGCGGACAGTCACAAAGGTAAAAAGCACCAACCCCTCTCTCCCATAGTCTAGAGTCATGTTCCCGAAATAAGAGAAATCCCAAAGCTCTCATCTTCTTTTAATTTCGAGCATGAAATTTAAAAAATCAGAATCCCTGTGCCCCTAAC
Source organism: Picea sitchensis (assembly GCA_010110895.2). Taxonomy (NCBI): domain Eukaryota; kingdom Viridiplantae; phylum Streptophyta; class Pinopsida; order Pinales; family Pinaceae; genus Picea; species Picea sitchensis. The sequence goes on from SNQJ01S0043816.1 coordinate 21,712, forward strand.
CGAATTGATTAAACATGAAGGGTTCAATAAATGCTTCTTTGAGCTTTTACAGTCTGAGGTCTCAAGCCTTCCCACAGACTCCATCAATTTGCAAGATGAAGAGCCTGCAGTTATTCTAGGTCCTATGGTATAAGACAGGAATGACTCATCCCCTCCCTTCTACACTTCCTTGAACATACATGACAAGGTACTACACAACTGTTTGATGGATTCAGGGGCTTCTCACAACCTCATGCCCAAAAATGTCAAGGAAGAGTTAGGGCTAGAAGTCACCCGAGCCTATC
>SNQJ01S0043816.1:22045-33917 GCA_010110895.2 Picea sitchensis
AAAGTTCAATGTCTCGGGGTTATCAAAGACCTGGTCGTGACCTTGTTTCAGTTGCCCATGAAAAGTGTGGTTATGGATATTGTAGTGGCTGATGTCCCCCCCAAGTTTGGTATGTTGTTGTCAAGATATTGGATAAAAATACTAGGGGGAAATTTGTAGATGGACCTCACATATGCTACTATCCCAGTATTTGGAGGAGAACACAAGAGGCTATATAGGGAAGCCCAGTTGGCCTATATAATCAATGATGAAGCTAATCCCACCAACCATCCTATTTTTTCCTTAGACAATTATTTAGGTTCCAGTTTACTGCAACTCACTCATGCTCTTGAGCCTCTTCTTGAACTCAGAAAGAAGCCCACCACTCCTCATGAGCTTCCTCCCTCCATCACCCTCATTTGGAAAATGTTGTTTGATGGAGCCTCTTCCAGGGAAGGTGCTGGTGCTGGGGTATTTTTTGTATCACCTGCTCAGGAAACCATATCTCTGTCGTACAAACTAGAATTTGAAGCTACCAACAATGTGGCAGAGTATGAAGCCCTTGTTCTAGGATTGAGAGCCGCAAGGGAAATGGGAATTCAGGAGGTAGCAGTGTTCGGAGATGCAGAGTTGGTGGTCCAACAGATCAGAAGCGCTTATCAGGCTAAGCACCCTCGACTCAGAAATTATAGGAATGAAGCATGGGACCTAATTGACAATTTCTTCTCATCATTCAATATCTCTTTTATTCCAAGGGAGGATAATGCTGTGGCCGATTCTTTAGCTGTCTCAGCCAGTTTGCTCAAAGTTCCTCTGTCGCCTATGATCAACTCTGATGTTAAAATAAAATATAGGTCCTCTGTACCGGACAATGTCAAGCGTTGGAAGGTATTTGAGGATGATCTGGAAATCGAGAAGTTTCTCCAATCTGTTGATGAATTTTCTGCATTGCACATTGATCAGGATCCTGATACAGAAGATAACCCTCAACCGGAGGTGTTTTTAAATAAAATTACTAACCACCAGATTATTCAACTGCCTAGCAATCACATTCTGAGGGGACTTATTCCTTTAGAAAGATTGTTCGATGGGAATGATGTGGCAGTGAAGGGTAGAGTTTCAGGTGAAGGTGCTGACACAGTCGAGTGCAACATTGGCACACCGGAGGAGCCTAAGTTTGTCAAGCTGTCAAGCAGTTTGACCACAGAACAGAGGGCCGAATATGCTGAGTTGTTGAAATAATTTTCTGATGTGTTTGCATGGACTTACGAAGACCTCAAGACATATGACATGTCCATCATTGAACACAAGATCCCACTGAAGGAAGAGGCTAAGCCATTTAGGTAGAAGCTAAGACAAATAAATCCCATGTTGTTGCCTGTCATGGAGAAAGAAGTAAAGAAGTTGTTGGAGGCCCAGATCATCATCCCCCTAAGATATTCTGAATGGGTGGCCAATTTGGTTCCAGTAAGGAAGAAAAGTGGAGAGATCAGGCTTTGTGTCGACTTCAGGAACTTGAACAGGAGCTCAAAGAAAGACAATTATCCCCTACCCAACATGGAACACATATTGTAGAGGGTAACTGGTGCATCTAGAATTTCCATGATCGACGATTTTTCTGGTTAGAATCAGATATCGATCATGCCCGAGGACAGAGAAAAAATGGCCTTCACCACTCCTTGGGGCACATTCATGTATGCCAAAATGTCATTCGGACTGATGAATGCAGGAGCGACGTTTCAGCGAGCCATGGACATAGCCTTCATCAGGGAGAAATACAATTTTGTGGTGATATATCTGGACGACATAATAGTCTTCTCGAGGTCGGATAAAGAGCACTGCTATCACCTGAGAAAAGTTTTCTCAAAATGTCGAAGGTTCGACCTTTCTCTAAACCCCAAGAAGTCTTTATTTGCTATGGAGGAGGGGAACTTATTAGGCCATATAGTATCAGCAGAAGGAGTGAGGATTGATCCTAGCAGAGTGGAGACAATTCGGACCTTGTCGCTTCCCAGGTCAAAGAAGGAAATTCAATCCTTTTTGGGAAAGATTAATTTTCTGAGGAGATTCGTCTCGAATTTTGCTGAATTGGTGAAACACATCACAACTATGCTCAAGAAGAGAAGTGAAGTAAAATGGACCGCTGAACCCAGGGAATATTTTGTCCAAATAAAAAGAGCACTGACTGAGGCACCTATGCTAATCAGTCCTAACTATTCCAAAGATTTCCTAATCTTCTCTTTCGCTTATTTTGATACAGTAGCAGCGGTCTTGCTGCAGAAAAATGAGGAAGGGCGAGAGCAGCCAATCGCCTTTTTCAGCAAGGCCTTAAGAGATGCAGAGGTCAGGTATGAAATCATGGAGAAACAGGCCTATGCTTTAGTGAAATCTCTCAAGTATTTTAGAGTCTATGTCTTGCACTCAAAGGTGACCGCTTATGTTCCTTTGACCTCTGTGAAGGACATCCTGGTACAACCCGACATAGACGTGAGGAGAAGTAAATGGATAGCCAAGATCCTGGAGTTTGACTTGGAAATAAGGCCTACCAAATTGATCAAAGGTCAAGGCTTAGCCAAGCTACTGGTTGAAGCCAATTGCCAAGCTTTGGGGGTAAGTTTCATGAATGAATGCTCAGGAATTTAGCGGGGTCAGTTGTCTGAAATAGACCCTCAAAGAGAGCCCCCATTGGCTCAATATCCTTGGTATAAGGATGTCATATATTTTCTGTAGGAGTTACGACCCCCAGATGGCCTGCAAAGAAACAAAGCAAGAGATCTGAAGCTCAGGGCAGTCAGGTACTGCCTTATTGATCAAATTTTATACTGGAAAGACCCCCTGGGGGTGCTTTTAAAATGCATGGATCCAGAAGAGGCCAATAGGATCATGGTCGAATTTCACAGCGGCCTGTGTGGAGGGCACCATTCCTGGAAGACTACAGCCCACAAAATTCTCTGAGCTGGGTACTACTGGCCCACCTTGTTCGCTGATGTCCATAGAGGAGTTAGAGCCTGTTTCACATGCCAAATATTTTCAGGAAAGCAACAACTCAAGTCTCTGCCTTTACAGCCTGTAGTTGTTTCGGGACCTTTCCAGCAATGGGGCCTGGATTTTATTGGAGAAATACACCTTGCTTCCAGTGGGCAGCACAAATGGATCCTGACTGCCATGGATTTCTTTACTAAGTGGATCGAAGCCATCCCCACCAGGAGTGTTTCCCACAAGGTAATCATTGGATTCCTAGAAGACCTCATCACAAGATTCGGTTTCCCAAGGAAGATCATTACAGATAATGCAACCTCATTCAAGGCTGAACCGTTGGTTAAGTTCTGTGAGAAATTCAGAATCAAGATGATTCACTCCACTCCGTACTATCCCTAGGGAAATGGTTTAGCAGAATCCTCCAATAAAAGTCTCATAAGGATCATCAAAAGATTATTGGAGGACAACAAAAAGGCTTGGAATTCAAAGCTGAAATTCGCTCTATGGACTGATCGGGTGACTACAAAGAGATCTATAGGCATCTCCCCTTTCCAGTTAGTATACAGAGCAAAATTTGTCTTCCCTTCTCAGTTGGCCATTCCCGTAGCGAAATTCTTCCAGGATTTTCAAGAAGAGCCTAATGACATGGTCAGAAGGATTCACCAACTGGTAGAAGTCCAGCAGGTCAGAGAGCAGGTGATGATCAGAGTTCAGGACCACCAGCAAAGGATTAAGCAGGTTTTTGATAAGAAATCCAAGAAGGAGGAGTTCCAGGTAGGAGACCTGGTACTGAAATGGGATGCTCCTAAACAAGACAAGGGAAAGCACAACAAATTTGAAGCCCTATGGATAGGGCCCTTCAAAATCTTAGAGTTTTTCTCAAATAACACATATCGACTACAGGATTTGGAGGGTGAAGAAGTTTTCAGCAGCCCAATAAATGGGCATTTTCTTAAAAATTGTTTTGTCTGAGCCTTCCGTGGCTCCTGTGTTTTGTAAATATTGTCTTTTCTGTTCTTCGTTTTTACTTTTATTGTTTCGTCTTAGTAAATGACTCCATAGCCCAAAAAAAAGGCACTGGAACTGCAAAATGAGTCCTTAGAGCATCACAGGGATGACTCTACCCCCCATGGAGCCCAATGTTAGTAACATTTTTCATCCAAGGCACAAGAGTATTCAGGATTGCAAATGGCGTGAGGAGCGTTGGGCGCAGCTCACAGAAAAAATCTATTTCGGGCTTAAAATCAAGTGAGCGGGCACTTCATTCTTCTGCGAAAAGAATTCATTGACAGAGCAGAGCAACGGTTGATGGGTTGTTGCAGCTAACCGAGTCGCGCTAAGTATGACGCAAAAGGGTTTTCAAGGGGCGTAAATCACGATCAGTACAAGCACAATAGTTATTCCTCGAACTCAGGGTTCGTAAGTTCGGAGGGCGGACTATGTCTTTTAGTTTCGCGAGATTACAAGTTACGAAAAGTGCCTAGAGGGGGTCAAAATTCGCTAACCATCGCGTCTCGAGACTTCGAGAGGGGAGAATGCCAAATTTCGATACTCCAGCTCGCGAAGCCGTGAGTTGCGAGAGGCGTTAGTACTTGGGCTCTAGCCAACGATTACATGCAGAGAGAATTGTACAGAAAGGGGGCCCGACTCGTATCGTCATCTCGGGGATCAGGAGTTTAGAAAAGGGAGCCGAGGGTCTTTGACCCACGAACTCACGAATCGCGAAAGGGAAATAAATTTTAAAGTTGGGCCCACAGTATCAGGGGGTAGTCTCAACCATCCATTTGAAGCGGACACCTGGCATGTGATTAAGATCCCCACCTTTTCACCCATCGCGGTTTTGAAGCACAAAAAATATCTCCATCATAACCCGATACGTGAAGTAGCGAGAGCATCCAGGGCCTGGGGCCCACAACAACACCAGGTGAATTTAGGGTCGTCGAATTTGAGAGAGACGCATGGTGCCCAATTGAGTTGTCTCGGCGTTTCTCCCATCTCAACTATGATAAGAAAGGTCCAGCATCATCGTATTCCCGATGCGCGAGGTGCCGGGAGTGTCCAAGACCCAGACCCACAACATCGCCGAAGTGAATTCAGGATCGTCAGATCTAGAGGGGCACGTGGCGCCAGATTAAGCCGCCTCGGCATTTCGCTCATCACGATTTCAAGAAGCAAGGATTAAATCCTTCCCATTCTCGAACGTCGAGGGTGCCTTGGGGATAAGCACGTGGTCACAGCCCGTGGTCATTTGGGAAAGAAAAGAGCTGCTCAGGAAGGGCCGAAGTCGTCATGTATGTTCATAGAAGGAATTACCGCAATCTCCAAGTGCCATTTGATCCGACCTCGGCCCTGGTTTTCGCTTGGAGTAAATGAAGGCAAGAAGGGGTGGTTGAAACCTCTCCTCATTCATTAAATGTGAGGAATGGAGGGTCTGGCAGGCAGACTACCTAGGCCTGATGAATTATTTCTTAGGTCTTGAAGTTTGGCAGAGCCTAGAGAAGATATTCCTTAACAAAGGGAAGTATGAAATTGAAATATTGAAAGGGTTTGACATGTTGGAATGTAAAGTCATGAACACACCCATGGAGACAAAGTTGAAGCTCCTGGTAGATACTTCGTCAGAATTGGTTGATGCTACTCTGTACAGATAGATCATTGGTTTGTTGATGTATCTCATGAATACCAGGCCAGATATATGTTTTTTGTGAACACCTTGAGTCAGTGTCTGGTAGATCCCAGACGTCTTCACCTTGTAGTTGCAAAACTTGTGATGAGATACCTTAAGGGTACGTTGGAATACAATCTTAGTTATACTAGAGATCATGACTTCAGACTATATGATTAGACAAATTCAAATTGGGCTGGAAGTGTTTTTGATAGAAATAACACTTCATGATGCTATTTTATTCTGGGGTCATCCATGAATTCATGGCAGAGTATGAGCAATCCAATATTTCTCTCAACACGACATAAGCATAATGCATTGCAACATGTTCCGCCATTTGTGAAGTCGTATGGATTCATAAGTTGTTGATAGGTCTATTCGATCAGGAGATGGAAACCACCATGATTATATGTGATAACTAGAGTTGCATAAAGATGAAGAAAAACCCTGTGTTCCATGACAAGTCAAAGAACATAGAAATCTAGTATCACTACATTCGTGATATAATGTAGAGGGGAGCTATAAAGGTCCAATATGTTGGCACATATGAGCAGGTTACAGATGTGTTGTGTGAAGTTTGAGCACTTCCGAGACAAGCTTAGTATTGTTTGAAAGGACCTCCCTCGAAAGGGGGGGTGATGCTGATGATAATATGGTATCATGACCAAACAACATATAACTCATTTAGGATTTTATATCCTAGGGGACTGATCATCCCTGGACATATCCCGAAGGTCTGGTAAGGATGGTCTATTAGAGTACTTATGCATACATAAGCCAACTATGGTTAGTAGTGGTAGCTTCGTTAGGATTTTATATCCTAGGGAATATTTTGATTCCTGGGCAGATCCTGAAGGTTCGAAAAGGACAACCTGTCATAGTACCACGTGGTAGCTTTGTTAGGATTTTATATCCTAGGGAATATTATGATTCCTAGGTAGATGTAAAAGGTATGGTAAGGACGGTCTGTTAGAGTACCACAAAATGTCGTTATTGCACCTGCCTCATTCTGTTTCCATATGATGATGATGTTGTATCAGCTTCATGTTGTTGATGATGTTGTATCAGCTTCATGTTGTTGATGATGTTGTATCAACCTCGTGTTATTGATGATGTTGTATCATCTTCATGTTTTTGATGATGTTGTATTGGCCTCGTGTTGTTGTTGATGTTGCATCAACCTCGTGTTGTTGATGATGTTGTACCAGCCTCGTGTTGGTGATATTGTTGTTCTATCTTCATGCTATTGACGTTGATACTTCAGCTCCATGTTGAAGATGATGATGATGACACTACTTCAACTTCTTGCTGAAGATGATGATGATGATGCTACTTCAACTTCTTGCTAAAGATGATGATGATAATGCTACTTCAGCTTCTTGTTGAAGATGATGATTATCTACTTCAACTTCTTGTTGAAGATGATGATGATGATGCTACTTCAGCTTCATGTTGCTGTTGATGATGATGCTACTCCAACTTCATGCTGATGATATTACCTTAGCCTCATGTTGATGAGGATGAAGATGTTTCATGTTGTTGATGATGATGATGTTACTTTAGCCTCATGCTAATGAGGATTATGATGTTACTCTAGCTCCATGCTATGAACCGTGATGTTATTGATGATGTGAAAAAATTTCGATGATTTATAGATGTGCCAGTCAATGTTCCAGATGTTGATGATGATGTTTTCCTGTCCTTCTCCTGATGATGATGTTGTATTGGGTTATGTCAGTAGAATACCCTTGTTGTTAAGGGGGAGTGTTGAAATATTGTAACTACGAAGAATATTCTAATTATATTTGAGTTATTTTCTTATAGATCAAATCCCCTTTTGTGGATTGATCATGTCGGATCTTGTTAAGACCAAATCCCCTTTTATGGATTGGTCAAACCATAGTAATATGGCAGTTTTTGTAAAGTTGACCCCTAGAAATAATTAAAGTGGTTTTAGCCACTAGTTGAAGATGTTGGTCCAGCTTGGTGAAGAGACAGAACCCTAGCACCTCCCAGCTAGTATAAATAAGTGAGGATGGTTCCTGACTTACTCACTCACTCAAGTCACTCAGCTAGTGCACAAGTTTTGAAGGAGGCTACAATTAGAAGAAGGAGAAGAGAGAGGTGCATGCTTAGTCTTGGATATTATTGGTGGTTTGGTCTTTTCTCTTGGAATTGTATTGGAAATATATATTAAGGAAGTGTTTGTTGGGTTTTCTTCCCCATGAGGGTTACCTAGGATAAAATGTCGTGTACCTTGTGATTCTATTTCTCTCAGTGATCCGAGTTATGCTATTATTGTCTAGTAAATTGAAAAGAACTTAATAACATCTCTAAATTTAACACTTAAAGCCTTTCCCCATGCCAAATCTTGGTGGGAAGACTACTGGGAGAGGCACACTATGGATAAATCTATGCCATTCAGGATAGAACCCACTTGGGTGGCCTTTGTGGATGCCCTCAAGGAGGAGTTCTACCCTGTTGAAAGCTATGATGACAAGTATATGAGATGGATGACTCTACATCAGGAGAGAGACCAAATAGTGCCAATAGTACAAGAAAAAGACCTTGTATTAGAGGTTATAGTGGAGGTTTTTAGTGTTACAAAATTTACAAAAAATGTCAAAAAAACTTTCGCGAAAACATATGTTTTTGGTAGTGGATGTTTTTGCGGAGATTATAACAGAAATTCATTATAACTAAAAAAATATGGGCAGGAAAAGGTTTTAGTGGATGTTTTTCTAGGCGGTGCGCTTCAGGGTGTATGCGCACTGGTGCATTCTCAAACATAAAGCACCAGTGCTTACATTTCACAGAAAGCACTGGGGAAATCCTAAAATATTGGGGCACTGATGCATTTATAAATACTAACACATCGGTGATTTAATAACAACAATGCATTGGTCGAATCTATGATACCATGCATCGATGCATTCTCAAACTTAAAGCATTGATGCTTACATTTCATAGAAAGCACCTGGGCTCTCCAAACAAAATTTGGGCATCGGTTCTCTCATAAATCATAACGCATCGGTGATTTAATAACAAAAATGCACCAGTTGAATCTATGATGCCATGCACCTACGCATTAAAAGACAAATCCAACCAGTGTATGCAATTTAGAATGCACTGATGTAGACGAATGATACAAAAGCACCAGTGTGATTTTGTAATTAAACGCATTGGAAGGATGTTATTTATTATTATAATTGTTGGTTCATTATATATTAGCACCGGTGCACATTTCATTACAATATCAATGATTTTAATCATTAACATCAGTGATTTTTAGCATTAAACGCACCGGTTTTCATTTTGTCTTTTTAGAAACATATAGACTTGTGGTAGTGCAATTATTGTTATTTTTTAATTCCATTGTTCATCAAAAAATTTACATATATCTTATAATAGTATTCATATAAATTAAATTTTTAGTAGTGCATTTGGATATGATGTTTGGATTAATTTTTTATATCATTATATTTCACATCTCTTTATTATAATATTTAATCATCCATATATTTAATCAACGATGTAACATTTCACGACGACGTTGGACAATGCAATAGAAAAAAATAAAATGTATTTTATTATATATGAATAAGAGGTTCTTTATCATACAAAATGAGACACTTAGTGGTAACCCATTGTCTTTCAATTGGGACACTATGTCCATTACATAAAACAAAATTTCTAATTTTCACAGACAATTATTTCAAAAAATACAACATCGGGTATTTATTTCAATTGACTAAATTTATGAACAAGCTTCTATTGATATCCAACTAATGTGATTGTGCCAATTTTATCCCTCATTATTCACTAAGCTCATCATGGAAATAAAAAGAGAATTTCAATACATAGTTCATCATGGAACTATAAAGGGAAGAGATTTATTAGTGAACTATGTTGTCATGTCAAAGAGGATTTCAATACAATTCAATACACTACAGTTCATCATGGCACTTGAAAGGAAAGAGGGAATTTCAATACATTTCAATACACTACAGTTCAACATGGCACTTGAAAGGAAATATATTTATTTGTGACCTAATTTGTCATGATGATCTAAGGGTTTTCGCCAAAGTCACTCCCAAAAGTCTTATTCCTTTCTTGGTCGCGAGATTGACACTTGTTTCCACTTTGTGTTATGGAGTTTCCAATTTGTGTCGCAAAGCGTCGAGTAGGGTTGATTAAAGGATGTAGTGGTTTGATATTTGTGCTTTCATTATTTACAATTTATTTATTTTCTTTAATAGATAACTAATTCCCTGTCTCATAAAACCTATAACCTTAAGAACTATGATAGTTCTTGAGGAACTATGACCTCGGGAACTTTGAACTATTTCTTGTGTCATAGTTCCTAAGGCCAAAGTTCATGAGGTCATAATTTGTGAGGTCGTAGTTCTGAAGGTCAAAGCTCTTGAGGTCATAGTTCTGAAGGTCATACTTTTGTGTCATAGTTCTTGTCTCATAAAACCTATGAATGACTTCAAGAATGAGGACCTCAAGAAATTTGAGCTATTTCCTAAAGTTAAAAGTTCCTAAGGTCAAAGTTCTTGATGTGATATTTCCTAAGGTTAAATTTCTCGAGAACATAGTTCCCGAGATCATAGTTCTTGAAGTCAAAGTTCCTTAGGTCATAGTTCTTGACGTCGTAATTCCTAAGGTTAAAGTTCCCGAGGTCATAATTCCTAAGGTCAAAGTTCTTGAGGTCATAGTTCCCGAGGTCAAAGTTATCAAGATTATAGTTCTCGAGGTCATAGTTTCTAAGGTTGAAGTTTTTGAGGTCACATTTCCATGTGATAGTTATGGAGTTCATAGTTCCCATGTCATAATTTTGGGTGTTTTTTCAATTGTGACTATGAAGTTCTTCTGCTTTGCAAGTGATCTACAAACTGTGACTATTGAGTTCTCCTACTTTGTATGTGATTTACAAATAGTAATATGGACAACATATTCATTATCATAGTTCCTTAAGTCATAGTTATTGAGGTAATAGTTTATGAGATTAATGTTCTTGAGGTCAAAGTTCTTGAGGTCACAATTCTCGATGTCATAGTTCTCATGTCATAATTCTCATGTGATAGTTTTGGGTGTTTCTTCAAATAGGAAAACTCATATAAGGGAATATCAACTTCACGCTCCTTAAATCCTTTCCCCATGTCAAATCTTGGTGGGAAGGTTACTGGGAGAGGCACACCGCGGATAAATCTACGCCATTCGGGATAACACTCACTTGGGTGGCCTTTGTGGATGCCATCAAGGAGGACTTCTACCTTGTTGAAAGATATGATGACTAGTATCTGAGATGGATGAATCTATGACAAGAGAGAGACCAGATGGTGCCAACACTACAAGGAAAAGACCTTGTAGTGAAGGTTTTTAGTATTAAAAAATTGGCAAAAATTGTCAAAAAAACTTCTGCGAAAACATCTATATTTGGTAGCGAATGTTTTTGCGGAGATTATAACGGAACTTCATTATAACTGAAAAAATATGGGCATGTGGAGGGTTTAGTGTATGTTTTTCTAGGTGGTATTATTCATGGTGTATACGCATCGGTGCATTCTCAAACATAAAGCATCGATGCTTACATTTCACAGAAAGCACCAGAGAAGTCTTAAAATATTGGGGAACTGGTGCGTTTATAAATACTAACGCACCAATGTTTTAATAACAAAAATTCATTTGTCAAATCTATGATACCATGCACCAATGCATTCTCAAAATTAAATCACCGGTGCTTACATTTCATAGAAATCACTGAGGCTCTCCAAAAAAAATTGGGGAACTAGTGCTCTTATAAATCATAACGCATCGATGCTTTAATAAAAACAATGCACTGGTCGAATCTATGATACCATGCACTGGTGCATTACAAGACAAATTTGTCTGGTGCATGAAATTTAGAATGCACCGACGTGGAAGTATGATACAAAATCACCAGTGCGCTTTTGTAATTAAACACATTGGAAGGTTGTTATTTATTATTATAATTGTTGTTGTTAAAATAATATTATGATCAGTTCTGGTTCATTATATATTAGCACCAGTGCCCATTTCATTACAATATCTGTGCTTTTAATCATTAACCGCATTGGTTCTTTTTAGCATTAAACGAACCAGTTTTCATTTTATATTTTTAGAAACATCGACTTGTGGCAGTGCAATTATTGTTATTTTTTAATTCCATTGTTCATAATTTTTTTTACATATATCTTATAATAGTATTCATATAAATTAAAT
>SNQJ01S0043816.1:36136-61612 GCA_010110895.2 Picea sitchensis
TCCGGTTTGCTTTAATAAGATTAAAGCACCGATGCATTCCATATATGAAACACACCGATATCAAAAAATAAATTTTAAAAAGATACTTTAAATTACAATGGTGTGATATGTATCGTTAACAACACCGCTCCTAGAGTAAAAAAATGAAAATAAAAAAATACCATGAACAAATAAAATTACACACCGATGAAGGGATTTTTTTAAAATTATGTTGCATCATTTTCGGTGCACTTTATCTGTAAGTGCACCGGTGCGTTATATTCAAATAGGTGCACTGATAACCTGAAACCACTTTTAAAAAACACATGACATGGCCAATAGGGTTTGGATTTGATGCAATAAGTGGTCCCCTTGCATCACATGTCAAACGTCTTTTATATGGAAACAAAAACCCATTAAATCTAAAATGCTTAAAATGAAAAGTCATAATTATGAAGTGATAGAGGGAGTTAAACCCTAAGGTGATTATTTTTATTCTTTTTTCTGAATTTTAATTAAATCTAAATAGATATACAAATTGTAAAAAAAGTTGTTATTAAAATCAACATTAAAATTTAATTTTTTTTCTATGCAGGGTTTTGAGTGAATCACAAAATCCTTCAATTTTTGATCTTCTGAATAATTTTGTTTCTCCAAAAGGGGTTTCAATCAATCACCATACCCTTCAAAGTATGATCTTTTGAATAATTATGTTGTTCCAAAGTATTGATCTTTTGCTCCACAATGCTCCTCGGCATGTCTCTATTGCAAATCACTCTCATGTAAATTTTGGAAAAATAATAAAATAGTGAATAGCTTAATATTGTTTAAAGGACTTGTTGAGTGCTCAACACACCCTAAAAGTTCTGTGACCATTTCCTTTTGGGTACCACTTTTTTTTCTACCTTTGATTTTTTTCACCTTGGTTTGAAACTGATAATCCGTTTATCTTATATGTTTCATGTCTTAAGTTTCTCTCGAACATACAACAAAGAACCATCTTAAGAGACACAATGACTACTCAAGGAATCAACGACCTAGAATTCTCCCAGATCACTTGAGGAGTTCGGCATCAGTGAAAGATTAAGGTGGCGAAAATCATTTGGGAAGTCAAAGCAGTCGAGTGCCGACCTTCTTCGGTGTCGGCTGATAAGAGTATCTATTTCTTATGAATACGGCCTCGGAAAAGATTTCTCTGAAGGCCGATCCTTTCGGCTTCGGTAGAAAAATGTAATCATAAGCACCTCACAAAAGGAGGAGTCCCACCGCCGGCTGCCGACGCCCGAAACGTTCCCCTGATCACCAACCCCAATGTCATCGGTATCGAGAGTTTTATCAAGCAGATAACAATATTGATAAACACTCTAAGTAGTAGTCGATCCCCAATCTTTATGAAGGTGAGACGTGATGTGACGTTTAACCCCTAGCTGTGTCAAGTACTCTGCATTCAAATCTTTAGTTAATTTGTAGATCGCGCATTAGTTACTAGATTGCGCACGAATAAAAAAAGGAATCGTTAAACTCATCGATACAATGCATCTCCATATGTGCCCCCACCGTCAATCAGTTAAGTCTCAACGGCAGAGATCCGATAATGGTTTATTTTGAAATCTGCATTTATCACCTGTATTAACTAATTGATAGGACTGGTAGTATCTCCCATTTATATTCTTCTGAGTCATTTTGTATGATCCCATCCTGTGCAGCAAGAAATTCAGAACAAACATGAGAACAAAGTTATCAATCCAAGGGAAGCATCCGAAGTCCAGTGAGTATTAAACAATTATCTTAGCAAGCATTATAGATATGGGTCCGCTTATGGTTTACACTTCATTTTTATATGTTCTCACTCGATGTTGCTATGTATACATGTTTAAAGGGAGGATTTGATTGTAGGAACAATGCCTCCGAAGAAGCCATCCACCAGAAAATCACCAAGGGCGCCAAAGTTGCAAGAATTGGAAATAGGAGAAGGCTCCTCCCCAGTAGTTGCTCGACAATTAGAGTTTTCCCCTAAGCCGGTGTCCGTCATTAAGAAAATCACCAAGGAACCCTTTGTCCAACCCCTATCTTTTGGAGATACAGAGGCAAGCATTGGAGAAAAGACAACTTTTCCTCGCTGGGAAGAAGTCTTCAAGAAGATCAAGAAAGAAGAACGCCTCAAATATACTCCACACAATGATCCTGATAAAAGGAAGCTTGATGACGAGGTCCTCCCAAACATTCGCAGGGCTTACCTTCACATGGTGGTAAGTCGGTCTCTGGTTTTTCCTTGTGTCGAGCTCTTAAAGTGGCTCATTGATCACACCGATGCACATAAATGTTTGATTAATGATGACAATGGCGAATGCATTGGGGTTTCCCTACCATCAGAAGTTTAAAAATACTACAAACTCAATGAGTCTGGAGAAAAGTTGAGCACTGATTTCGTGTTGAGTTTATATGCCTCACACGACACAAGAAAAACAATGGCATTCTGGTGGAGGGAAGACAAAAAATTCACAAATCAAACTTCTGGCTGGTATCCGACGGTCAATCTTAGGGAACCGTACGCCTATCTCATGGCCCTTTTCTGTAGGTTTCATGGGCAGAAAGATTTCTCCCGATTTTCAGAAGCTTGGATGCCTCTAGCTTTCACAGTCACCATTTCAGGCACTAGTTTCAATTAGAGTGCTATCATTTCTAAATAGTTGAGCACCTACATAAAACAGGCTCAAACGCCAAAGGAGGGAGATACCCTCGCCTTCTACATGGCCTTGTATCTACTAGACATCATTTGTGCCAGGAACTCTTTTGCTGGGATTAACCTGAATTGGCACCCTTCGGAGCTCACAGTACACGTATAATTTAGCATCTTGTGGGAAAACAAGTACAAGAAATCCTATGCTGTGATCTGTGATCATTTTATTGCGCCCATTTACTTCTTTCTCTTTAGGAAAGAATGCCTGAGATTATCAGACGAGGCAAAGAAGGTCATAGTCAAAATTGGTCACTGGTATTTAGATGAACGAGAAACCTACATCATGGTTTTTGGTGTAACAGGGGCACCCCATTTATTTCCCATTTATGTTACCGAACTACTAGTGTTAGGATAAATCTGCTATTAAACCATCCTACAAGGATACAATGCAACTTTAGTGAAAGATAAGAAGCGGGCTTTCATACCGTATGGGTTTCATATCGACTTCTTCATGGTCAAAGACACCGCACATGCTAAACAACTTGGGCTAGGTCAATTGGAATTTCGGTTCCAAACTAGCAGATTCCGCAAATATGATCCCAAGGGATTGGTCCTACAACACGTGTCACATGTATCATCCTGCTGGCCCTATGCCCATGATCGGTTTGAGGATGAAATTTTCACCGAGAATGCTCAACACTGGGATGTGGTGGTAGCCAGGAAGGTTGATCCTAGAGGAACCTGGTGTAGAGCTATGAACTACGAAGAGCAGGCCACATTTTTGGAGTAGGCAATTCAGGGAATTGGCCGACACCCTGAAGCAACAGTAGCATATGAATTGGAGGAAGAAACAAATGATCCTCAAGAAGACATTGAGGTTGCAGAAACTCATCAGGGATCCCCGGTACAAATCAGAGTTTCCCCTGAAGATCAAACGGCTCGAGAGAGTAGCACACTTTTATACCAATACGCTCAGCTACTAGTGAAGCGGATGCAAGATGACCCATATCTTTCCATAAGACCTGCGATTCCAACTACCGTCCAAAGTGTCCTAGCGGAATCAAGTGGCCCCGGTCCCACAGGTCCCGATAACATCAATGGGTCAGGTAATCTCGAATCCATGACACCACCAATTGACCCCTTGAAAGGAGGAACAACTCAACCAGAGACAGGTTGAGTGTCGATAGAAACGCAAGCACCCAATCCCTTAATCATGCTTATACATATATATAGTGACGATGATATCCCAGAGCCCCCCAATGGAACCCTGGTATGCATCCAAGAAGAATCAGGTCTCGAAAAGACTCCTTCCTCAAGTCCTGAAAAGACCTCTTCCCTTGGACCCAAGGATCATGATGAGGAGGTCCCACAAAAGGAAGTTGAAGCTAAAGGTGGTCTCAATGTAGGAAAGTCCGAAGAATCGGAAGCAGATGCAGGCCCCAGTGAGCTTCCAGGCCCCAGTGACGAGCCTCCGCAAAAAGAAATCGACAGTTCCACAACCAATGAGCAAGTAAGTGACAAGTTTATACCTGACACCTCTATTATAACCAATACTCAGATCCCTGGTGAGCAACAACTAGAAGTTGGATCTACAAGGCAGAATGAAGAAATTCGAGAGCCCACTCTCGAACAAATATACACTATGGGAAGCTTGGGAAACAATCTCACATGGAGTGATCAGCAGATACCAGACACGGTAGATGAGGCCACAGACATCTATGCGAAATCCTATGATCAAAAGAGAAATTCTATCGTTCAAAGGATCGCAAAGAAGAGAATAATCACCTTGGATCATTCCATCATAGTCACCACTGAGGATAATTTAATCAATACAGCAGACGCCCATACGTCTGAGTTGATTGGTGTGGGAAGAGCCCTCTCATAGGCCACCCAGGATAGATCCAGGAGAGATTAAAAGGAGCTTTCCGCCGCCCAAAAGGAGCTTGAACACTTGCACAATCTTGCCAATTACTATAAGGGTGCTACGCAAACTGCTATGTATCTAAAATATGAATTCAGTAAAGTTTATGATGAGTTCAAGAAGGAAAGACACCTGTTAATCTCGAATATAGCTGAATTTCAGGAAGACACTCTCATGGCACTCGTGACATGTAAGGAAATGGAGCGATTATATGAGAAGGCGCAGCATGTGGTGGAGAGGCTCGAGTATATTGAGACAATCCAGAAAGGTTGAGAAAAGGAAGACCACGACATTCAACTAGTAAGTAAAAGGAGTCTCAATCGCATGAAGCGATCGACTGAATACTGGGCTAAAATGTCTCGAGTTCCAGATGGAGAAATCCAAGAACAATGGGCAATTGAACCTCCCCCAACCAACCTAAACATTGATCTAGGGAATGTTGCATCTGATTCTTTCTGTACTTACCACCAAGAGAACCACTCGGAAAGGGAATGCCCTCAATGGGCCCATGACATGAATTTAATAGCCAATCATTTTCTGAATGAAGTCTGAATCATCCAGTAGTTCGGCCTTGAATATTGTCGATCAAGAAGAGGTTGACCCACCACAAGAAACAACCATGCTGATATGGGATCCTAACGTGATCGCGTCTTTAGATGATCTTTTTGAGTCTTGGGAAAAACACATAGAGGTATCGACAGTACAAACAAGTATTAACGGTCAACCCAACCCAAAAGATACTGATGCCACCTGTGCCTCGCAAAGTAAGTTAACTCCCGATCGCCTAAAAATACCTTTCGTTCTCGGTAAAAATCCTATAAGCATCCATACTCAGGATTATCCTAAATTAGATTACAATTTAGTAGAAGATTTGAAGAAGCTGAAAGCCAATTTGTCAGTTATGGACATATGTAGAATCCCTCGGCAGAAAGACCTTCTGTTACAAGCTCTGAATTCGGTAGAAAACCCGACCACCAACGATAGTCAGAGGAAGAATCTACCCCCTACAGATTTAGCAAGAAAACCAACCATAAACACCTACTCAAGAGGTAGGAGAGAGAGGCCTTTTGTATCACCTTTCCTTTTAACGTTTGAAGTCTTCAATAGGAATATCCACAATTGTTTGGTGGATTCCGAGGTGTCTTCTAATGTCATGCCCTTGGACATTTGTAATAAATTAGGTGTTGTCCCTCTAAAAAGTGATAAGCATGTCATACAATTGGACAGGACCCAGTTCAATGTCATGGGGGAACTCAAAGATGTGATGATCAGGATAGCCACTCATCCTAATTTCATGCAGGTGATTGACATTGTTGTGGTGGATATCCATGAGGCATATGGGCTATTATTGAGCCGATATTGGTCCGAAAAACTAAACAGATATTTTAGCACAGACTGGGTGCACCTTTGGCTACCGTTGAAAGGATATAAGAACATGATCAGTATTGATAGGGAGAGATACCTAAAGCATACAGTCACTGATCTGGAAACCCCGAACGAACCTGCCTCTACTGATTTCCCCACATTGGGAAATTATTCTTGTGATTCTCACTTCAGAAACTTTGCTCCTCTCCTATCCAATGTTCCTCTTACTCAAAAATCTGAAATAATCTTCCAAGAAGAATCCCTGATGCCAATAGAATATTATCTCTTTCGTCAAAGCCCCGCGCTAGGACTACCGCAAGAAAAGATCGGAGAACAAAATCCCGATGATAGGAGAGAAAGGAGCGACTGTTGCTCGCAAATTTGGACCCTCTATTTTGATGGATCCAAATCGCAAGAAGGGTTAGGAGAAGGGTGCATCCTTATCGATCAGAAAGGTAAACATTATTTCTTTTCCTATAGAATAGAATTCAAGTACACCAACAATACTGCCGAGTATGAATCTCTAGTACAAGGATTAAAGAAAGCCATAGATTTGGGCGTCAAGGAACTGAAAGTTTTTGGAGATTCTGAAATCATTGTTAAACAAGGAATATTGTACATTTCAATTCACCTCATCTTAAGAACTACCAATGGGAGGTCCATCAATTAACAGAACGCTTTGAGGCATTCCATATCACTACAATTCCCAGAGCAAAGAATGTTCTTGCTGACTCCTTAGCCACAGTCGCTTCTAGACTATCGCCTTTAGAGGATTATGAAGACTCCTGATTCACTGTGGAACTGCTCTACAAGCCATCGATACCTAATAACATATCTAATTTGAAAGTCTTTAAAGGAGATGAACAGATCATAAATTTCTTAACCAATCAAGACAATTTCAAAGATCTCGCCATCGACGATGAAGAGTTCCAAGAGAAACTAACAGAAACTGATTCTCAGGTAGACTAGCATATGGATAAATCAAAGGCTCACACAATCCAAAAAAGGATAGCTAACCTAGAGACTCTGTTTAATCTAAAGGAATGATTTAAAGAACCCCAAAAAGAAAAGAGTTGTAGCTCTTGTCCCCTCCATGAAACGGTAAATCTTGGGACCCCAGAAAACCCAAAGCGTGTAAATATCGACAAAACTATATCTAAGGAAGAGAGGAAAGCCTACCTCAAATTATTTAGACAATACCAAGATGTTTTCGCTTGGTCCTATAAAGATTTAAAAACGTATGACACCCGCATTATTCAACACACCATCTCGTTGAAGCCTGAAATGAAGCCTTTCCAACAGAAACTTCGAAAGTATCATCCATCCCTAGAACCTCTCATGTATCAAGAGTTAAGGAAGCTTTTAGATGTGAAGATAATTTTCCAAGTCAGGCATTCCTCCTGGGTAGAAAATCTCATTCCGGTAAGAAAAAAATCAGGAGAAATTTGATTGTGCGTAGATTTTCGGAACCTCAACAGAGCTTCGGAAAAGGACAATTATCCTGTCCCGCTGATGGAGAAAATCCTACATACCATGTCAGGTTCGACGATTTTCTCTCTGATGGATGGTTTCTCAGGGTACAATCAAGTGTTGGTTTCAGAGGAATACTGATTAAAGACTACCTTCTGAACCAAGTGGGGAACCTTTGCTTATAAACACATGCCTTTCGGCTTAATTAACACGGGAGCGACCTTCCATAGGGCCATGGACGTGGATTTTCAGGGACTTATAAATAAGTGTGTGGTAGTATATTTAGATGATGTAACAGTGTATTCGAAGAATAGAGAAGAACACATCCAACACTTAACTTAGATTTTTGGGAGATGCAGGAACTACAGTATATCATTGAGTCCTAAGAAAAATATCTTTGGTGTCGAGGAGGGTAAATTGTTGGGCCATGTTATATATCAAGCAGGGATTCACATAGATCCCTAAAGGATTAAAGCCATAGCTCAACTTCCGCTACCCGACAACAAGAAGATCATGCAGTCCTTTTTTGGGAAAATCAGCTTTGTGAGGAAATTTACTTCCGACTTCGTCGAAATTATCAAACACTTACAAAAGATGATTCGCAAAGACGCCGAATTTAAGTGGGATGATGAACGAAAAAATGATTTCAACAACATCAAGGCTGCCATATCCCGAGCCCCGGTGTTGTGAAGTCTCGATTTCAATAAAGACTTTAATCTTTATACTTTCACCTCTGACCAATCGCTAGCCGCGTTTTTGACTCAGAAGGACGATGACAACAACGAAGCCCTGGTGTCATTTATGAGTACCAATCTTCAAGGATTTGAGCTCAATTATCCCACCATAGACAAACAGACCTACGCGGTCTATAAGGCAGTAAAACATTTCAGGTATTACATCCTCAAGAATCACACTAAGGTGATTGTGCCGCACCCTGCGGTCTGATCCTTGTTTACCCAACAAGAAATGGGAGAAAGAAGAGGGAACTAGATGGTCGTAGTCCAAGAATTTGATCTAGATATAAAACCCACCAAAATAGTAAAGGGGCAAGGTTTGTACAAGCTCACATCCGAAGCCCAAGATCAAGTAAATGAAGATCCTGGGTGGGAGAATGAAATAACACTTTAGTGTGGATAAGCGACATAAATTTCCCCAGGATGAGACTCTTGGTACAAGGATTTAGCTTATCTACTGCACCACGAGACTTGTCCCGAAAGCCTCAACCCCAAAGAAAGGAGAGCCCTCAGATTAAAATCCATGCAATACTGCCTTATAAATTCGATACTCTTCTGGATCAACTATGACGGGGTATTGCTGAGATGTCTCGAACGAGAAGACGCTGATAAAGTGTTAAAGGAACTCCATGATGGTCCCGCCGGAGGACATTTTGTGGGGAACACCACCACTCATAAAAACTTGAGAGTTGGCTATTATTGGCCCACTTTGTTCAAAGACGCTCATGCTTATCCTAGGAATTGTAAGACTTTTCAAATAAGTGTTGGCAAGGAGAGAAGGGAAACAATCCCACTTTAGCCTGTGACTGTCTCTAGAAATTTTGATCAGTGGGGGTTGGATATCATAGGAGAAATTACACCCAACTCTTCGAAATTTCACAAGTACATTCTTACTGCTACTGACTATTTCACAAAATGGGCTGAGGCCATTCCTCTAACCCATGTAAATGAGAAAATAGTCATCCAATTTATAGAACAAAAAATAAGTACGAGGTTTGGTGTCCCTTCTGTTATGGTCTTTGATAATGCAACCTACTTCTCTTCTACCCTATTGACAGAGTTCGCTCTGGACAAAGGAATCATAATCAAGTACTTTGCAAATTATTACCTTTAAGGAAACGATGTGGCAGAATCAACCAATAAGAACCTGGTAAGGATACTAAAGAAGAAAGTTGCAGATAACCATAGAAATTGGCATAACCAACTCCATAATTCCCTATGGGATGATAGGGTCACACCCAAAGAAGCCATAGGGAATTCCCCATACTTCCTGGTCTATGGACAAGAATCCATTCTCCCGAACAGGCTTTATCTGCCATCTCTCCGATTGGCCAAGGATTCTAACGATGAAACATCCTCGTCCATGCAACAAAGAATCAACACTATGCTCATGATGGAGGAAGAGAGGGAAAAGGATAAGTCTAAATTTTCATCCCATCAACAGATAGTGAAAAGATGGTTCGATAAGCATAAAGCTAAAGAAAATAATTTTGAAGTAGGAGACTTAGTTATAAAGTGGGATAGGGTAAATTAACCCAAAGGGAAACATTCCAAGTTTTAGAGCCTATGGCTTGGGCCTTTTCAAATGGCTGAGAATATTGGGGTAGGTACTTATCGGTTGCAAAATCTGAGGGGGGAACCTGATGCCCTCCCAGTGAACGGTCAATCCCTAAAGCAATACTTCCAATAATAATACTTTAATATATATATATATATATACACACACACACAGATATAATTCTGGTTAGCATGAATAAAAGAAGGATTAGAGATATATGTTTGATGGGATAGAGATTATGCGTTCACCCTAATGAATCTCCATTTGTTGAGTGCTCAACACACCCTAAAAGTTCTGTGACCATTTCCTTTTGGGTACCACTTTGTTTTCTACCTTTGATTGTTTTCACCTTGGTTTAAAACTGATAATCCACTTATCTTATATGTTTCATGTTTTAAGTTTCTCTCGAACATACAACAAAGAACCATCTTAAGAGACACAACGACTACTCAAGGAATCAACAACCCAAAATTCTCTCGGCTCACTTGAGGAGTTCGACATCGACAAAATATTAAGGTGGTGAAAATCGTTTGGGAAGTCAAAGCAGCCAAGTGCCGACCTTCTTCGGTGTCGGCCGTTAAGAGTATATCTTTCTTACGAATACATCCTCGAAAATATTTTGCTAAAGGCCGATCCTTTCGGCTTTGGAAAAAAAATGTAATCATAAGCACCGCACAAAAGAAGGAGTCCCACCGCCGACTGTCGATGCCTGAAATGTTCCCCTGATCACCAACCCCAATGTCATCGGTATCAAGAGTTTTATCAAGCAGATAACAATATTGATAAACACTCTAAGTAGTAGTCGATCCCCGATCTTTATGAAGGTGAGACGTGGTGAGATGTTTAACCCCTAGCTGTGTCAAGTACTCTGCTTTCAAATCTTTAGTTAATTCGTAGATCATGCATTAGTTACTAGATCGTGCATGAATAAAAAAAGGAACCATTAAACTCATCGATACAACGCATCTCCATCTGCGCCCCCGTCGTCAATCACTTAAGTCTCAGTGGCAGAGATCCGATAGTGGTTTGTTTTGAAATCTTCATTTATCACCCGTATTAACTAATTGATAGGACTGGTAGT
Organism: Picea sitchensis; assembly: GCA_010110895.2. Lineage (NCBI taxonomy): Eukaryota > Viridiplantae > Streptophyta > Pinopsida > Pinales > Pinaceae > Picea > Picea sitchensis. Next base: position 46,925 of record SNQJ01S0043816.1, read on the forward strand.
ATCTCCCAGTTATATTCTTCCAAGTCATTTTGTATGATCCCATCCTGCGCAGCAAGAAATTCAGAACAAACAGGAGAAAAAATTTATCAGTCCAGGGGAAGCATCCGAAGTCTAGTGAGTATTAAATAGTTATCTTAGCAAGCATTACAGGTATGGGTCCTCTTATGGTTTACGCTTCATTTTTATATGTTCTCACTCGATGTTTCTCTGTATACGTGTTTAAAGGGCGTCTTTGATTGCAGGAACAATGCCTTCGAAGAATCCATCCACCAGAAAATCACCAAGGGCGCCAAAGCTGAAAGAATCAAAAATAGGAGAAGGCTCCTCCCCAACAGTTTCTTGACAATTAGAGTTCACCCCTAAGTCGATGTCCGTCATTAATAAAATCACCAAGGAACCCTTTGTCCAACCCCCAACTTTCAGAGATACAGAGGCAAGCATTGGAGCAAAGAAAACTTTTCCTCGATGGGAAGAAGTCTTCAAGAAGATCAATAAAGAAGAACCCCTCAAATATACTCCACACAACAATCCTAATACAAGGAATCTCAATGATAAGGTCCTCCCAAACATTCGCAGGGCTTACCTGCACATGGTGGCTAGCCGTTCTCCAGTTTTTCCTTCTGTCGATCTCTTAAAGTGGCTCATTGATCACACCGATGCACATAAATATTTGATCAATGATGATAATGGAGAATGCATCAGGGTTTTCTTGCCATCATAAGTTCAAAAATACTACAAAATCAATGAGTCTAGAGAAAAGTTGAGCATTGATTTCATGCTGAGTTTCTATGCCTCACACGACACAAGCAAAATCATGGCATCCTTGTGGAGGGAAGACAAAATTCATGAATCGTACTTCTGGCTGGTACCCGACGATCAATCTTATGGAACCGTGTGCCTATCTCATGGCCCTTCTCTGCAGGTTTCATGGGGAGAAAGACTGCTCTCGGTTTTTGGAAGCTTGGATGCCTCTAGCTTTCACAGTTGCCATTTCAGGCACCAGTTTCAATTGGAGTGCTATCATTTCTAAACAGTTGAGCACCTACATAAAAAATGCTCAGATGCCAAAGGAGGGAGATACCCCTACCTTCTACATATCCTCATATCTATTGGACGTCATCTGTGCCAGGAATGCTTTTGATGGGATTAACCTGAATTGGCACCCTTCGGAGCTCGCGGTCCATGTATACTTCAACATCTTGTGGGAAAACAGGTACAATAAATCCGATGTTGTTTTCTGTGATCATTTTACTATGCCCATTTAGTTCTTGCTCTTTAGGAAAGAATGCTCGAGATTATCAGACGAAGCAAAAAAAGTCATAGTCAAAATTGGTCACTGGTATTTAGATGAACGGGAAACCTACATCAGGGTTTTTGGTGTCACATGGGCACCCCATTTATTGCCCATTTATGTTCCCGACCAGCTAGTGTTAGGATAAATCTGCTATCAAACCATCCTACAAGTATACAATGCAACTTTAGTGAAATACAAGAAGATGGATTTCATGCCGTATGGGTTTCATATCATCTTCTGCATGGTCAAAGACACTGCACATGATAAACAACTTAGGCTAGGTCAATTAGAATTTTGGTTCCAAACTGGTTGATTTCGCAAACACGATCCCAAGGGATTGGTCCTGCAACACGCATCACAAATATCATCTTGTTGGCCCTATGCCCATGATCAGTTTGAGGATGAAATTTTCACTAAGAACGCTCAAGACTGGGATATGATGGTAGCCAGGAAGGCTGATCCTAGAGGAACCTGGTTTAGAGCTATGAACTACGAAGAGCATGCCACATTTTTGGAGCAAGCAGTTTAGTGAATTGGCTGACGCCCTGAAGCAGCAATAGAATATGAATTGGAGGAAGAAACACATGATCCCCAAGAATACATTGAGGTCACAGAAACTCATCAGGGATCCCTGGTAAAAATCAGAGTTTCCTCTGAATATCAAACGGCTCGAGAGAGTAGCGTACTTTTATACCAACAAGCTCAGCTACTAATGAAGCGGATGCAGGATGACCCATATATTTCCATAAGACCCACGATTCCAATTACCATCCAAAGTGTCTCGAAGGAGTCAAGTGGCCTCGATCCCATAGGTCCCGATAACACCAATGGGTCAGGTAATCCTGAATCCATGACACCACCAATTGACCCCTCCAAAGGAGGAACAACTCAACCAGAGACAAATTGGGTATTGATAGAAATGCAAGCGTTGAATCCCTTGAGCATGCTTATACATATATATAGCGACGACAAGAGCCCAGAGCCCCTCAGTGGAACCCCGGTACGTGTCCAATAAGAATCGGGTCTCGAAAAGACTCCTTCCCCAAGTCCCGAAAAGACCTCTTCCTCTGGACCCGAGGATCGTGATGAGGAGGTCCCACAAAAGGAAGTTGAAGCTGAAGGTGCTCTCAATGCAGGAAAGTCTGATGAACCGAAAGAATATGCAGGCTCGAGTGATGAGCCTCCGCAAAAAGAAATTGGCAGTTACATGACCAATGAGAAAGTAAGTGACAAGTCTATACCCGACACCTCTATTATACCCAATACTCAGATCCCCGACGAGCAACAAGTAGAAGTTTGATCTACAAGGCAGAATGAAGAAGTTCGAGAGCCCACTCTTGAACAAATATACACTGCAGGAACCTTGGGAAACAATCTCACATGGGGTGATCAGTAGATACTAGACCCGATAGATGAGGTTGCAGACATCTATGCGATCTCCTATGATCAAAAGAGAAAGGCTATCATTTAGAGGACCGCAAAGAAGAGAATAATAACCTTGGATCATTCCATCATAGTCACCACTGAGGAGAATTTAATAAATACAACAGACGCCCGTACATCTGAGCTAATTGGTGTGGGAAGAGCCCTGTCAAAGGCCGCCCAGGACAGATCTAGGAGAGACGAAAAGGATCTTGCCGCCGCCCAAAATGAGCTCAAACACTTGTGCAATATTGCCAATTACTATAACGGTGCTACACAGAACGTTGTGTATCTAAAAGATGAATTCAGTAAAGTTTACGACGAGTTCAAGAAGGAAAGACACCTCTTAATCTCTAATATAGCCGAATTTCAGGAAGACACTCTCATGGCACTCGCGACATGTAAGGAAATGGAGCGATGGTATGAGAAGGCCCAGCAAGCAGTGGAGAGGCTCGATTATATTGAGGCAATCTAGAAAGGCCGAGAAAAGGAAGACCATGGCATTTGGCTAGTAAGTAAAAGGAGTCTCAATCTCATGAAGGGATCAACTAAATACTGGGCTAAAATGTCTCGAGTTCCAAACGGATAAATCCAGGAACAATGGGCCAGATGTTAGAAGCACTGGGATAAAATCAATAAAATAATGAAATATATCGGACTCTCCGAGTTCGGTACCCCTGATATGTTTACTGATCTAAACGAAATAATCAAGCTGTGCACCAAAAAATATGCGTTATGGGCTGAAGAATGTGCAAAGGACATCAGAGGGATATATGTGGCTCCAATGGAACAACACAGATTTCCATGGGCCAACACCTGTGAAGAACTCTTTATCAGATGGTCTGATTATGAAAGAAGCCACCCTTTTCAAGAGACATCTGGGGTGGACTGTTGAAAGACTGTTATATGATAACGCCACGTGGTGATTTTTTATTATATCAAATTGTATTTAGCTATTAATTACTGTTAAACTTTATATTATAAATAGAGACATCGACCAGTGAGTCAAAGGTCGATGGTTGTTGCAAGAACTCTTTCTTTTGGTTGTTGATAATTATTTTGAGACTGTTATGAATTGAGAAGTCCTTTTGGACCAAAGACAAGCTATCTTCATCAGATGTATGTGATTGGAGTTGGAGAAGAATTACTTCATTTCCTGTTCCATGAACGTTGTAGTAAATGAGTAAGAGCAATTGATTCTGTTGTCAAGTTATGTGGTGCAATGTTTTGATGTTCTTTGCTTTAAATGATGAAGATAAATCGTTGTGTTGTTATGTGATGAGTGTTATGGTAGATGAATTATTTTTCTTACTGTGATCTGATTACATATGTGTTTTCTTTCTGTTAATTAGTTCTCTCAGACAATAATTGGATGTTCATTTGGTTGATGTATTACTACTATGCCTTTTGGCATAAAATCGTTGTTTCCATGTTCGAGCAACGGGTTATCCCAAGTTCGACCTTTTCCCAATAGTTTAAACTTATGTCCTGTTGTTTGTCAAGTTGGTTTATATTGGCTTGCATCTCTCACACCAGCCCCACCCAAGAGAAATACATAAAAATAATTGTCCTAACTGAGGAAGAGCCTCCAACAAAAGATACAAAAGCCCATCGATAATTTGGCCATATCACAAGATCTAGAGAACCATTCCACTCCAAACGTTGCAAAGTCTAATTGGGCCTCGGTGGCGGGTTTGGTTCCTGCTATTGACTCAGGGGATTTAGGCCCCATCAAAAGGACTTTATGAAAATAGTTTTAAATGAATCCCCATAACCTTCAAATTTTGATCTTATGAATAATTATGTTCTTCCAAAGTATTCTACTACACAATGCTCTTCAGTATGTCTTGCAAATCTCTCCCTTGTAAATTTTGGTTTGAATATATATATGCAGACAACCACAATATTTGAGCACCATATGTCATTCAGATTCTTTGATACACAATTTTTTGCACAGGGTATGGAAAATATTGGTGAAATATGATACCGTCTGGTCCCTTTCCTAACGCAATGTGGTCCATCTTGTGTACTAGTCCTCGTAGCTTCCAACAAGGTAGAACTTTTATTTAATAGAATCCTTGAAGGAATCCCATGTGGGGGAGACAGAAAATATTGCATATTCCTCTATGGCCCTTTTTTAAGAGTAATTATCCCACCAGTCCTTAACATGGGGGACGACCTTGAGGAGTGCAAAATTAATCTTTTCCCTATCGAAAAAATTGTGGATCGAAAAATACCCTTCGCGCAAATGCAACCATTTATCTACAACATATGCATCTATTAGTCCTTCAAATAATGGAATATAAAAAATTACTTGTACCTTGAAGGGGGTTGCATGGCCGCTTGATGAAGATGCATCTCCTGTGGGCAGTCGCCGAAGGAGCTGTGCAAAGTTATCCATAATTTTGTTCCTTTGTCGTGCAAGGGATTCCTCGAGAAATTTTTTAAAAGTATCTCCTGATCCATAATATTTATTCTTTTCCCCCATGAGTTGTTGTTGGGCTTGGTGCGACCGATCTTGCAACGATCCGACTGGTTCGAGTCCCAACTTCTTGTACCCAGATATTGTTGGGGACATGCATGAAGAAAAACAAATGAAGAGCATACTGCTATGATACCATTGATCCAGATTTATGAGAGGAACAAAATGAATAACATATTGAATACAATAACAAAAAGATACAGATAAAAACAATAGATATCCAGTGAACAATAACTTAAATTGAATAAAGAAAATAGGTTGAAATTGTAAAACTGCAGAACTGAAAACAACTTGCTCGAATGGTGGTAGCTATCTATCAGAAGAGATGTGGTTTCTATGCGCATCTATCTGAGAAAAACAATTAAAATGAGGCTCCAGAGGCCTTTTTAACATTACTCATGAATTCCAAAACCCTAGACATCCAAAAACCTAACCCTCATAGATGAAATGCCAAAAGTTATGTGGGCCCCGATGGGTAAGTTGGTACCTCAACTTCTCAGAGTCGTAACTTTTGCATATTACCTCCGTTTTAGGCATGTGATAGCCCGTTGGAAAGATATTTTAGAGAAATACATATTAATCCATCAAAATCTGACTTCATTTATAGTTTGACTATAGAAAGCCAAAAAAACATTGTTTAGGCCCCAAAATAGCCTTGGAAGTACAAAAAATATGTACTGACATGAAAACTTCCACAATAAGCTAGTTGGAATAGGTGGGAGGCCACCAATATCCACTTGGATACTGTGTAGGGATTCAGGATAGCCCTGGAAGTGTAGAACCCACAATTACAAAGAAATGTCATCATTATAGAGAAACATGTTGAACTAAAAATTGTCAAGAGGAGCCGATTGGAATAGGTGGGTGGCCACCAATATCCACCTGGATCAACATGTGTGGGTAATGGGGCTTGATGTGTCATCGAATCAGCACCATTATGGTCAATAGGGTAGGTCAAATTGTGGAAGGAACAACTTCTACATATGAACTTAAATTGAGGTGATTTTTTAACCGTTGGAAAGCTCTAAGTGTGTATAACAGTGTCAAGGGTTTGCAAGCCATACTTGCAACATTTTGACCCCAAAATGCGTCGTTTAATGCCTAAAATTATCTCTAGAAGGTTTCAGACCCCAATATCCTCACTAGGAGCTGCTATTAAAATGGGCCCCACAAGCCATTTCCTCCAAGTTTTCCACCCAAAAATTACCAAGATAGATGAAAAGTTATATAATAATTCATTCTAGATCATACCTCCCCGTTTAGGTGTTAGATTTTCATTAGTTTTGTTAACATTAGATTTACCATAACATTTTGATATTATTTTCACATTCAATAACCATATATTGAAATGTATAAGCAACAGATAAATAAGAACAGGAAGACACAAATATTTATCCTGGGAAAACCCCAAACTCAAGGAAAACCGCAACCAAATTTTCTTATTGAGAATATTCCAATACAACTATGAGAAAGCTCTATTGACAAGAGAAAACCAACAATGAAGAAAACCTGATAACAAATACTTATCTCTTTTTATTTTCAAACCCTAGCGAGGGTAGATAATTGAGTGGCACCACATAACTGGCACAAGATAGGCACATCACTAGAGAAATATAGTGCACCACAAAACTGGCACAATTGGCAACTGTAAACTACAACTGGAATGAAACAACTGGGCAACACCACACAAATTTAGCGCAACTCTTCCAGAGGTAGCACACAAGAGAAAATACTAAGGTCCACCAAGAATATCGTTCCCCAGGTAGGGCACACTCTCCAAGAGAACTAGAAACCAGAAATAACGAAACTGTTGCAACTACCTAGTACACACCGGAGAAGGAGAACTGTGTGTCTATGCAAATGAAATGACCCAAACCTGTATTTATACTAATATGGGAACTTGTCTAGGGCCAAATTCTTATTCCGGGTCTTCACATTTAATTTATTATTTATGTGGGTCGAATTCTATTCCTGGAAGTTATATTTCCACTTTAATTATTTCCTATGGGCGGACTTCTCTTCCTGGAAATTATATTTCCACTTTAATTATTTCCTGTGGGCCGACTTCTCTTATGTGGTCTTCTATTTCACTTTATTCTTTTCCGGGGTGTTCTTCAACTGTTCAATTGTCTTACTTTGACTTCTTGAAATCTTATTCTTTTCTAAGAAAAGTTGTCCAGGAGGGAATACCTCCCGCAACTACCAAAACATCAACACTCCCTCTTATATAGGGAGGTATTATTCCACAATGTTTCCTTCTAGTAGCCCAATGAATACCCTGCAATCAACTAGTAGCCCCAGGCTACCACCATGCCATCAATATCTCAAATCTTCTGCCATAGTATCTACGACTATGCTGCAATAAACTAGTAGCACACAACTACTACCATGCAATCCAGTAGTATCCATGACTATGTAGTAATCAATTAGTAGAACATAACTATTACCATGCAATCCATTAGTCTCCATGACTATGTAGTAATCAATTAGTAGCACACAACTACTACCATGTTTTCTAGTAGTACATAACTACTACAAAAGTCTCCACGACTATGATGTGATGCTTCTCCTCTACCAACAATATTATTCACACCCATCCATCTCACATGGCATGGGAAATACTGCCATCATAGCCCCATTCACACCTATCCACCTCACATGGTTCAGGAAAGGCTATTCCATGGTCCAATACCATGCTACAAGTCTTATTCACACTTAGCCACCTCACATGGCATAATCAAGACTTGCACTAGGTTGTGATGTTTCTCCTCTCCCAATAGTATTATTCTCACCTATCCACCTCACATGGCATAGGAAAGACTATGATCATAGACCTGTTCACACCTATCCACCTCTCATGGATTAGGTACGGCTATGCTACAAGTATTATTCACACCTAGCCACCTCACATGGCATAGGAAAGACTTGTACCAAGCTGTACGGTAATCCATTAATCACCTCACATGAATGATCTGGGAAACCCTTGGCCAAAGGGGAAGCCTGATGGAGGAGAAAAATCACACCTGCCTGTCAATGAGGGTGGAAATTATGCATCATGCCAAGCTTGTCTTTGAAGTACTCATACTTCACTCTAGACAGAGGCTTGGTGATAATTTTCATTATCTTCTCATCTGTGGATATGTATCGGAGCACCACGACTCCTCTCTACACCATGTATCGGATGTAATGGTATTTTATCTCTATATTCTTTGACTTGTCATGAAATACATGATTCTCTGAAATATTTACACAAATTTGATTGTAACAATGTATCAAAGTTGGTCCCAACTCTAGATCAAATAACCCTACAAGCAAATTTCGAAACCACATTGCTTCATGAATTGCAACACTGGATGCAATATACTCTACCTCTGTTGTACTGATCGCCATTGACATCTTTTTTCTTCTCAACCACGATATCATACATGATCCCAAACTAAAGCAACATCTTGAAGTACTTTTCCTATTCACAACACTCCCCGTCCAGTCAGAGTCTGTATAACTCTGCAGCTTCACTTATCCATCCAAGATATATCTAAGTCCATATCCAACCATACCATACAATTGCCTCAACACATTCTTTGCTGCTATTCAATATACATGTCTAGGCTCAACCATGTACTGACTCAAGGTGTTCACTGCAAAGCATATGCTCGGCCTGGTGTTAACTAGGTACATTAAGGATCTGATCAATTGTCTATACATCATGGGATCAACCAAATATGAAGATGAATCACTCAAGAACTTTGTATTCATGACCATAGGTGTTTCCATGGACTTGCATTCCATCATCCCGAATATCTGCAAGATCTCAACTGTATATTTTTCTTGGCTAAGGAAAATATCATCTGGCCTCTGCCACACCTCTAGTCCCATCAAATCCAGATCCTTCATTTTAAAATTTGAAGTGAGTTCCCTCTTTCACCCATCTATGAGATTCTCATCTCCTGTAAGAAACAGGTCATGCAATATCAATGGGAAACCATCCCCGAGCTCATCAAATAACAATCTTATTTGGAATACCATGCCTTGGGTGCCTTCTTAAGCCTATACAAAACTTTCTTCAATTTGTAGACATGTGACTCCTTCTCATGTATATTGTTTCTGCTATATGTACACTTCTTCTTGATACTGGAGCAGTGTCTTATCATAATATTCTCCTTTATGGGAGAACGTTCTAGCCACAAATCTCGCTTTGTACTTCTCTATGTTTCCATCTACAACATACTTGATCTTGTAGATCCACTTGGAAGTCACCACAGAATTCCCTCCAAAACCACTTTCCACACATCATCATAACATCATTCCATACTTGCTTCTTTGAAACTTCGTCATAAGTGGAAGGTTCTGAATCGATGATCTTCCTCATCAATGACACATAGTTGAAAAACTTGTGTGGTCTCTTTCTCTCTCTAGAACTGAGGAAAAAATACATATCCCAATCCTTCTAACTGGATGCCTCCTATGTCACTGTAGCAAAGTATAATGAAATAAGGGAATCATCCCAAGAGGTCTCATATCTCCTAAAATTATTTGAAGCTTTGATCTAGCCTCCTCAAATCATGGAACCTATCTTTCTGTCCTAGAAGATGTGTCTCTCCCACCTGAATCTGAGGGGAAACTTCCTCTGAATGATATGGTATTCCTTTGAGTCAACTGAATCTCTCTGAGATCAAGGTCACTCTAAGCCCACATGCTCCCTCTAAATCTTGAATCCCTATGAGTCTATATAATCTATTGAGCCATATGCTCCCTTTGCATCTGCTGACCTCCTCTGAATTCTGATCTCCTATGGATTGTACTGGGAGGCTGCTCCTTCCTACTTGATCCTGAGGTTTGAATCCCTCTAAAATTTGTCTCCTTCTGAACTAGTACTTGGTGGTTCCACCTTCCTCACCATTGGTGGATCCATTTTCTCCTCCTCATGATATGGCTCACCAATTCCATATATATTCAAAGTATCACAGATCCATGCTGGTCTCTTCCTGGTCACTGCCATGATTATAGGTAGGCCCTTCTCGCTCTACTAATTCTTCCTGATGATATGAAGAGTGATCAACTAAACTAGAGGTATCTACACGGTCATCTTTGGAGCTTTGTTCTCCTTACAATCAATCTCCATATGTGATACTCTATATCTTGCAAAAGTGCCCTTCTTTCCAGATGGTTCTAACTTCGTCCTCTTTTTTTTCGGTACATGGATGTATACTCTCATGTATACAACTTCTTGTCTGGATAGTTTGTTCCATGTCTCAAACTAGAGACCATCTAATCTATTTCTTCCTACAACTATCATTATAGCTCCCTCTCAGAACTATCACTTGTGACTTGCACAAAACAAAAGCAACAACAAGGGAAAATAACAGAAAAAAACAATATTCTTATGATAAGAACAATAATAATACAAAAAAAATGGGAACAATTTTCACAGTATCTCCTTCTCATAGCTATCACCTTCTCATAACTATCACCTGTGACCTACCTGAGACAAGAGACAATACAATAACAAGAAATAAAAACAACACTCTTCAACACTCTTCTAGTTTTGTGACCAATCATTCCTCCATAGTAACCTGCCCAGAACAAGAAACAAGGACAACAACATCTCCATGGTAACTTCCATGGAATTTACAAGATAACCTATCTAGGACAAAGTCAACAACCAAGAACATCTCCTAGAATATATCAATTTCATTTTGTAAATAAGTGCATCATTATTACATGATGATCATTGTAATAACAATATTCAAGTGTCACTAAACATTTGATAACAATAGCAGTAATATAATTCTAAAGATTGCTACTATATCATTTTGATCTAAACCCATTCTAATACCATGTTAGATTTTCATTAGTTTTGTTAACATTATATTTACCATAGTATTTTGATCTTTTTTTCACATTCAATAACCATATAATGAAATATATAGGAAACAGATAAACAAACACAACAAGACACAAATATTTATCTTGGAAAAACCCTAAACTGGGGGAAAAACCCAACCAACTTTTCTTAGAGAGAATATTCCAATACAACCATGAAAAAACTCTATGCACAAGAGAAAACCAACAATGAAGAAACCTTGATAAATAATAATTATCCCTTCTTCTTGTCAAACCCTAGCGAGGGTAGACAACTGAGTAGCACCACCGAACTGGCACAAGATAGGCACATTACTAGAGCAATATATCACACCACATAACTGACACAACTGGCAACTGCAACTAGCACGAAGCAACTGGTAAACACCACACAACCTTAGCGCAAATCTTCAAGAGGTAGTGCACAAGAAAAACCACCAAGAGACACCAAGAATATCCTTCCCCAAGTAGGGTGCACTCTCCAAGAGAATTAGAAACCAGAAATAATGAAACTGTTGCAACTGCCTAGTGCACACTATAGAAGGAGAACTGTGTGTCATTGCAAATGAAATGATCCAACCCTGTATTTATACTAATATGGGAGCCTTTATGGGGCTGACTTCTTATTATGGATCTTCACATTTACTTTATTATTTCTATATTAAATACCTCCTGCAGCTACAAAAACATCAACAATAGCATAAACTAATAATTAGGAAAATGTGAAATGAGGAATACCTCCCGCAACTAGTCATTTTACAGGGCTACCTCATTTCACATTTTCACATTTCTCTAATTATTTCTTATTCTGGGTCTTCACATTTACTTTATTATTTCCACTTTAATTATTTCCTGTGGTCTGATTTCTCTTCCTGGAAATTATATTTCCACTTTGATTATTTCCCGTGGGCCGACTTCTCTTATGTGGTCTTCTATTTCACTTTATTCTTTTCTGAGGTGTTCTTCAATTGTTCAATGGTCTTCCTTTGACTTCTTGGAATCTCTCTTCTTTTCTTGATAAGATTTGTTTGTACTTGATTTAGTTAGATATCTTGTGTAGGTTTCCATGAAACACTGACATGGTATCAGAGCTATGCTGCTTGGAGCAAGCCAGACAAGCCAAATAATAAGGAAAATCGGGGTTTCGACGAGCTAAATCCGTGGTTGTAACTTTCAGCAATTATTCCACCCAAAATATTACGGTTTTTTGGAAACGCCCTACTATGAATGTAAATCAACCCATTTTGGAAGTGGGTTTTCAACCGTTTGGCGAGATTCTTTACCATTTGCTCAGAAAGTGAGCCACAAGATAGCCTCCTGAAACTGATACGAATCCGTGGTCGTAACTTTCCACATTCATTGCTCCCCAAATATTACGTTTTGGAGGAAACGGTCCACGTGGAAAGTAAATCGGCCCATTTTGGAAGTGGGTTTTAAACTGTTTGAAGAGATTCCTCACCGTTTGCTCAAAAAGTAAGTTGCAAGATCATCTTTTGAAACTCATATGAATTCTTAATTTCTTAATTTTTCACTTGCAGATTGAGAGTAAATTTTTAGGGGTTCTTGGAATCAGTGGGAGAGACAGATATGACAACTATTATACAACCAAACCTTGTGGTAATCCTCACACCATACAATTATTTTGATTGGAAGCCCAAGGCAAAATTCCAACTCAGAAGGAAAGGATTGTATAATTTGACGATGGCGACAGAAACATAACCTACATCATCGATTGAGAAGATGAGATCGGTGAACCGTAAGGATGAGGCCACAGGACTACTTATTGAGTTAATCTCCACTGATTTGTGGTTTCATGTTGCCGCATGCAAGACTCCAAACGAGATCTGGACCACCTTGGAAGGACTCTTTGGAAAGCAGGATGAGATGTGAGGTCATATGCTTGAGGTAGAGTTGAATACCTTAGACCCTAAAAGTTTTGATAATATACAAGATATTTTTACTAAATTTAAATATTTTCTATTAATCTTGGGTGAATGTGGTATTGATAAGTCTACATAAGAGAAACAACTTATTCTAACAATCTTGGCCAAGCTAGGACCAGAATAAACTGTATATGTCTCCAATTTCCATTCTGGCAGATGTCTTTTTGGAACAAATTGGAAAATGCCTATGTTGGCTCAGTTCATTGAGTCTCTTACACAAGAGAAGACAAAACTCATACATATGGGCCTCATGAAAGATCTCAAAGAACATGCACTCACCATGCACGATGAAAAAGGGTCATTCAAATAGAATAGGAAGGAGGGATATTCCAAATCCTTTAATGTTTCTTCAGGTTCCAAAGACTCTTCAGATTCCAAGAAGAATAAGAAGGGAAAGCAGTGCACTTACGGAAATAAACCGAATCATGAAGAATCCACATGCATGAAGAAACAGATCGATCTTATGCCATATGCACTTCAGCAGATCAACCTTGGAAACTTCATTCCAGAGGGAGTCAAGAAGCAGAAGGAAGAAGATCATGCTCCTAAGAAAGGTAATCATCATGCTCTTGTTAAAATTAATTCCTCATTTGATTCATGGATTATAGATTCTGGTGCAACCCATCATAAGGCAGCGAAAGAGGAAGTTTTCTCTTCCTTGAGTCCATGCTCAAGACCCCCTATTTTCATGGGGGATGATACTTCAATAGCAGTAGCATGAGAAGGGAAAGTGGAACTCCACAATGGTAGTTTTGAGAATGTTTTACATGTTCCAAAGCTTTCTATGAATCTGCTCTCAGTTTATCAGATCACTCAGAAAGGAAAAAAGGTTGAATTTACATCAGATTCGGTCTCAGTAATTGACATGCATGACAATTCCATTATTGCAATTGGTGAGGTGGATCACAAATCAAGGTTGTATAAATTCACTAAGTTTTCTGACGATGAATCCTCTATTTTACTTACACGTAAGGAGAGTACTTTGCATGCACCTCCATTGAAACATGCATATACTCTTGTTCTTCCACAAGTTTCAGACATCAGAGATGATTCCATACACTCCTATTTTGTACATGGAAATAAGCACATAGTACATACATATAAGAAGTCAGTGCCAAAGCTTCAACAGATGCCCAAGAAGTCACATAACACACTTCAGGCAATAGACAACCTTGTAGGGAATCCATTAGATTCGAGGAGGACTCGATCTCAGCATGAGGAGCCTTCTCATGTATTTTCAACGTCAGAACCTATGATGCCCATGCATTGCTATATGGTTCAATCTACTGATCCACATAACTACAATAGGGTTGTGGGAAATCCATTGTGGAAAGCAACCATGCAGAAGGGGTATGACTCACTCCTACAGAACCAGACTTGAAATCTGGTTCCACATCCACCAGAAAGGAATATTTTTAGGTGCAGATGGGTCCACTTGATCAAGAAGTACAAGGCTCGACAGGTTGCCAAAGGACTTCATCAGATCCATAAAGATTTCTACATTTTCATGAAGACTTTCAATGAGCAGAAGTTTCAGACTTTGCGGGATCGTCTTGCAGTGAAGAACACAGTTGCCTAGCAGCTGCCATTTTCTTCTTTTGATACATTATCTTTTGAGGGGGGGTTTTGTTCCCACATGGTTTTTCCTCTTTCCTCACTTTTATTCAGTGTTCATTAGTTGCATT